>PVJC01038892.1:0-16531 GCA_004026665.1 Murina feae | reverse complement strand
ATTCCTGGTCAGGGCACATGCCTGGGTTTCAGGCTCAGTTCTCAGTAGGGGGTGTGCAAGAGACAGCCAATCAATGATTCTCTCTCATCATTCATGTTTCTATCTCTCTCTCCCTCTCCCTCTCCCTTCTTCTTTGAAATCAATAAAAATATATTTAAAAAAAACAAAGATGCTGCCCTAACTGGTTTGGCTCAGTGGATAGAGTGTCAGCCTGCAGACTCAAGGGTCCCAGGTTCGATTCCAGTCAAGGGCATGTACCTTGGTTGCGGGCACATCCCCAGTGGGGGGTGTGCAGGAGGCAGCTGTTCAAGGTTTCTCTCTCACCGATGTTTCTAACTCTTTGTAAGAAATCAATAAAATATATTAAAAAAAACAAAAACAACAACACAAAAACAAAGATGCAATTAATATGCTCAAATATGAGGTTGCTAAAGTACTGGGATTTATCACTAGGAAAATATAGAGGCAACTGCCACTGATATCCTCTGTGAAATTAAAAATTAATCCTATATAATAAAGAGGTAATATGTAAATTAATCCTCACACCCTCACAAGATGGCTGCCTACGGCCAGGTTGGCAGAGGGGGGTTAGTGAGGGATGACCAAATGACTGAACAAGCAGGCTGTATGGGGTGGCCAGGCAAGCAGGGGGGTTAGTGAGGGACAACCAAACGACTGAACAGCAGGCTGTGTGGAGCAACCAGATCAGCAGGTGGGTTAGTGAAGGATGACCAGATGACTGAACAGCAGGCTGCATGAGGTGACCAGGCCAGCCGGGGGGGCAGTTGGGGGTAACCAGGTTGGCAGGAGGAGCAGTTAGTGGTGATCAGGCCAGTATGCAGAGCCAGTGAGGGGCAATCAGGCTAGCGGGGGGGGGGCAACTAGGGGTGACCAGACAGGCAGGTGAGTGATTAGGAGCCAGCAGTCTGGGATTGTGAGACGGACATCCCCCAAGGGGTCCTGGATTGGAGAGGGTGCAGGCTGGGCTGAGGAAACCCCACCACCACCACCACCATACATGATTTCCTGCACTGGGCCTCTAGTAAATAAATAAGGAACCAGCAAGTAACTGTGAATGAGAAGATACATGTATTTCATAGAAATAAATATTTTCTTAATATTGCTATTATTATAGTTATATTTACTAAATCTACACAATGACAGATTATCCCAAGACATAAATACTGGTAGTAAAGAGGTTTTATCAGTATGAGATATTTTTAATACTAGGTTTCCTCCATGTCTAATTGAAATATCAGATATGATATATGCCCAGCAGATATAATTATACTCTAACTATACTAAAAATGAGACTCAAACATATGAAAAAGTATTATGCTACTAGAGATGATGAGGGTGGATTTTATGAAGACATAAAATTGGATTTGAAATAAAAAATAAACCAGTTACCTTAGATTTTATGGTTCATGTGTTCAATTTAGTTTGATGTATTTATTTTGACAAGTCATTTAGATGATTCTTTTCTTTGTATAAAACATTTAACATCTGAATTTTTGATAAAGTAACATGACACATTTCAAAAATAGAAACTGTAAGTTTGTTCCTATGATAGGTTTCAAACTATACACCATTCTTCTAATCTGTTTCACGTATTTGATTATTGAAAACCAGCATTTAGTGCTGCAGAATTGCATTAGATTGCATTGCACAAATACAACTCATTCCTGGGATGTAGTATTAAAATAATATTTTATCTCCCACTGTCTCATAATTTTATTTGATGGGGCTAGATTCTCCCTGTCCTTGGAAATAATGGTCTCAATACAAATATTAACATGTTCAGAACTATGTAAGAGTTAAAACTCTAAATTTATTTTAAAATTAAGGGATAGCCTTCCCCACAGAGCAGCACCTATAGTCCTTTCTCAGTTCATAGAACTATGATGATGTTTTCAGTTTGCATCTGCTAAGGGCTGTTCATCTCCCAGTCTAGGCTGCCCCTCTTGGACAGAAGCTTCTCAATGATCACTGTCATGTCTATACCTGATTCATGGGTTACATGTACTAGTATACATTTTTTATCCATAATAAAATCTGCAAGTGCAGGCCACTGAATAAGACCATTCTCCTCTTGCTAACTGCCAGCATGTTGCCTGACACCTCTCATCCTAGAGATTTCACAGGTGAGACGAAGGCACCACTTTTGGAGTGGTCTCATTAAAACATCCTCTCTACAGACTAAAAGCTAATGCAACCAACCTCATTCCTACAACTTTTGGAGGAGAGATTGCTATTCAGAGCACCCAGTGTCCTCTATTAAGAAATTCTTCTTGGGTACTCTCCTTAAAGATCATTTTCTCAAGTTTAATGTTAAATAGCACTCTCTCTCCAACGGATCCGCTAAAGAAATTCTTCCCAGATCCTCTCTGAACCCTACACATACTGACTCCTTTATTCTACAAATTTGGATAAAGGGTCTAAGAGTACTGGCAGATAAAATATCTAATTTTGTTTTTTCATTTACGTATTTACAATTGTCCTGACACTTCACTTTGAAATGTCATATTAATTGTTCTCAGTGCTTCATTTTAAATTACCATCTGTTTGTTGGTAGCATCAACTCCTAATAATTCCATACAGCAAGATTAAATAGTAGCCCTGGCCAGTTTGGCTCAGTGGATAGAGCATTGGCCTATGGATGGAAGGGTCCTGGGTTCGATTCTGGTCAAGGGCACATGCCGGGGTTGCGGGCTCAATCCCCAATGGGGTGCATGCAGGAGGCAATTAATTGATCAATGATTCTCTTTCATTGTTGATGTTTCTATGTCTTTCTCCCTTTCCCTTCTCCTCTAAAATCAATAAAGAAATATATAAAAAATTAAAAAAAGATTAAATAGTAAAAATCTAAGTAATGCTGGTGTAGTTTAAGAAATGTATACAATTCTAAGAAAATGACTTAGCTGTCATCTATGTCATTTTATGTTTATAAATTAAAGGCCTGACATTTATGTGGCCACTGGAAAATTTTATATTCTGGTGTCAAAACCAGGTCTAGCAGAACTCTGCAAAAGTACATTCAAGTTTTTAATAAGTACTTGCAAGATGACCCTTTGAACACTTTGCTTCTGGGCCCTATTGCATGTGGCCAGAATGAAGTCAGCAGGGATTCTTAGGATTTATATCTAGAATGATCAGTGATCAGGTGATCAATCTGTCTCTGGTGATCTGAGATTATAGTACAAACTAGAAGCCGGTGCATGAATTCATGCACGAGTGGGGTCTGGCTGGCCTAACCCGATCGGGGCCAATTGGGCCGGGCTGGCCAGAGGGAGGGGCCACTGGCGGTTGGTGGGCTGGTCCCACCTCCAATCGGGGTGGGGGGTAATGGGGGATAGGGCCGTCCAGGAGGATTGGCTGAGTGCAGTTGGCCAGCCAGTCCCACCCCTGTTCGAACTCCCAGTCAAACTCCCAGTTGAACTCCTGGTCAAGGGGACAATTTGCATATTAGCCTTTTATTATATAGGATTACCAAAACTGTCAGACTTGTCAGTGCCTTGGGCCCAATGTGATCCAAGCCACAATTACATTTATGTTGGTTCATATATCTGGTCCAGCCAGTGAGAATAGCATAGAGAGTGCACCAAAAGTAGTGTGTCTAGACCATCAGTTTCTCCTGAATGATCATTGCTGAAGAGTTGGTTCAGATGTTGACCATATATTTATCTTTCTATAGATCTCCTTATAGACCTGAAAGAAGCTCCATTTTCTAGCTGAAAATATCTAAAGGTGCCTATGGATGGGTAAGAAGGGTGGAATGGGGCTTTTACCAAGATTTGAGTTCCTGCTGCCTTCTAGCTTGACCTGTGAACCTCTTAAAAGGGCAATTCCAGCCCCATTGGAAAGAGACCCATTACTCATCACCCTTCATTCCCACCCCATTCATTCCAGGCTCCACCAAGAAAGATATTACAAAGGTGGGGTATAAGACTGACCCTGGACAATACCTACCATTGCCTATATGGTCTGTGTGACTGAGCCTGGGCAAGTCACTTTAACCTTTAGGTTTCAATTTCCTTACTCTAAAATTAGAACAATAATAAAACTTACCTATAGGGCTCTTATGAGAATTAAATGAGCTCACTCACTCATGAGGCAGCTCTAAGTTAGCAAACAATATGTTCAGTGAATACTAGAGATTTTTATTGACTGGAAGGATCTCATGAAAATTTCTTGCAACCAAATCTGCACACCTAAGATATGTATCATATACGTACTCAATATGGCGTATACATATGAATATAAATTTTACATGCTGACAAGTATTTAATGTACCTCACCACATGCTTTGAAATATTTTGCTACAATTATAGAATGAGGTTTCAAAATATGTATGTAATGGTGAAAATATTTAACTCATAATTTTAAGGTAATTATCTCTGAAATATCCATTTATATATATTGAAATCTAATATTATATACACATTTCTATTAAGTAATGGAGTGGGATAAGTTTAAGTGTCAGGCCCAGGAGGAAGTCTTTGCCAAGACCCACTAAGTAAGTCTCCAACTTACAAAAATGACTTCTCCACATTTGTCAGGTGAAAGGGAGTAGGGAAGAAGGGATTTCTTTCTTTGTGGACCACCAAGGATAATTAATGTCAGTAAATGAGGTCCTGGTTGTGTGCAACAGTCAAAAAAGGTAGTATCTGTGGACCCCAATTTTCTCAATTTTCAGTAAAGACATTGGTATACTTTGTGCTGCAATGACCAGAATACCCTGACTCAACTATCTTAAACAATTAGAAGACATATTGTATTAACAAGACCTCCATAAATGGATCAGGCTCTACATTATACTCCAGGGTCTTGGCTCTGCTCTTCTATAATTCTCTTGGCACCTGCCTATAATCCAGCTGGCTTCTTTCATGGGGGTTTCTGGGCCACATATCACTTATAAACATGCCAAGATCCAATGGAAGAAAGGGTAAGAACAAGTAAACCTTTCCCTGAATCACCCTAGGAATCTTCTCTCAAGCCTCATTGGCTAGGATAAGGTCACATGCCTTTTTCCAAGGAAGTCATGGTCAAGAACAATTAGGTTTCAACAACTGGGTAAAGCAATTGGGGATTTAGCCAAGGATCATGTTGGAGAAAGTTTGATAGCTGGTAAAAATTTATCAACAAGACTCTGGAGAAGGCAACAAACAATATTTTCTATCATCATGTAGGTCTTTTTTAGTTGTAAAACAATAGGATTAAGATCTTTTTGTCATTGGTTTGATTATGCCAAGCTGAGTGATAATTTAATGTAACACTGAAGTGGATTGAAAAAGACATAACAAGGAAAAATAAAAATTGTATATGTCACGTGCTTAAGGAGGAGATTCAGATCCTAAAGGGATTCAATTATGCTAAAAATGCTCTTTGTAGCTCTAGAATGGCCCAACTGATAAGGGATAAGTGATGACCAATTTTACTTACTTCATTTGCATTTCCTTTGGGGCAATAAGAAAAGGGGTCAGTTTTTTCTATGTACAAAACATTTGAAGGCTGGAAGAAGCAAATTATATCTTGGCTACCAAGTTAGAAAACATGGACCAAGTAGATCAGCAATCCTTAATCAGAAATGAAATTGTGGTTAACAACCTTGTGAAAGTTTGATTCTTAAATTGAATTAACATTTCCCCCATATATAGTTATTCTCTTCCTCTTGTGAGCATATAGTTGGGATTTCCATTAGAAATACCCCCCCTTTCTTTATATTTTCCTTTCCTTTCCTTTCTTTTGTTTTCCTTTGCTTTCTTGCTCTCCTCCCTTACTTCCTCACTTTCATTCCTTTCTCTTTCTTTCCTTTGCTTTCTTGTTTTTTCTTTCTTCCTTTTCTTTCCCTCCCTCTGTCCCTCCCTCCCTCTGTCCCTCTCTTCCTTCCTTCTTTCTTTCTTTCTTTCTTTCTTTCTTTCTTTCTTTCTTTCTTTCTTTCTTTCTTTCTTTCTTTCTTTCTTTCTTGTTAAGAAAGATATTATTTCTCTATTTGGGGGAACCAATCAGTTTATACTGGCTCACTAGAACTAACTATGAACATCCTTTCCCAATTCTCCCAATTCTGAGATTGGTAACAATATGTTAAGGTATGTGGTGAAATGGCTGTAACTGATAAGGGCTATAAGCACTATCTTGAAGATAGTTAGACCAACCCCCAACAGATTTATAGCTTAGAAATGGCAGAAGACCAGCTCAACTCAACATGGCGGCTAATTTCACCTTGTGCTAACCTGTAGCCACATTACATGTTCATGGTGATACATTAGCATAATAAATGATACACCCCCAGGATGCCATGACTAAAAACAGAAAGCCCATATAAGGAAACAACACGAACAATGGGGCTCTTCTGAGAAGTCTCCACTCCTTTCCTAAAAAAAAAAATCCTGAATATTCCTCCTCCTTTTTGAATGCCCTATCCCTGGATTAAATGAGCCTCCATAAAAGAAGTAAATCCCTGCCCTGACTCAGTGGCTCAGTTGGTTAAAGAGTTCTCCTGTACACAGAAGTAGCTATGGGTTCAATTTCTGATTAGGGCCCATACCTAGGGGCAGGTTTGGTTCCAGAAGGGGAGAATATGGGAGGTAACCAATTGATGTTTCTCTCACCTCTCTCTCTCTCTCTCTCTCTCACACACACACACACATTTCTCTCTCTCTCTCTCTCTCTCTCTCTCTCTCTCTCTCTCTCTCTCTCTCTCTCTCTCTTCCTCTTAGTCAATTCTGGGTTTTCTAATGTTCAGCATTCTCTCCATAAAACAATGTGAATGATGCCTGTGAACACTCACTGCTATGAAGCCACTCTCTGTCATAGCCACACAATTTGGCTACTACCACATGGTTACCAAGAATTAATCATTCTGCTGCAAAATCTGCTATACCTGTGACTGTGGAAACAAATATTTCTTAAACGTTATATAAACCAATGAAAATGAATGCAAAAAAATCATTGTTTCTCTGAAAACTCATTGTGATTTTTCAATGAAAACACACCACTATGCAAAGATACTATCAATTTAAACAATGTGATAAAACTGTACAAGACTGGAACAAAAACACAGAAGGATTCTGCACTCAGATTCCTTCACAACTTCTTAAAGTTCTTGTCTCTCTTTAAAGAAACCAAATCTGGAACATATATTCTAAATAGGGAAATGTCCTGATATCATTAATACCCAGAAAATCTTCACCTTTCTTGCTTTGCTCTGGTTACCTCTGAGAATCAAAAGACATTCTATTAAAGTGTTATTTTATTTCCTGTGAATATTAGGCTAATATTTCTCTGAATACAACTTACTATCAAATAAGATTCTTTTTATCACTATTGATTTATTTTGCTGTGTTTCTCCTTTTCTTAAATAATTATTGATATGGATTTAGTAAGTTTTCTACATTTTTAAATTTTCACTATTAAGAGATGAGAATTATTTACTTGTCTAAGTTTATCAGCTTTCACTAATTTCATTTGGAGACAAAACTGAATTGCCCACAGTTGTGTAGAAACCTGGTTTCTTTAACTTTCAAGATCTCAGAACTTCTTATTAGAGATTCTAATCCTTGGTTCTTAGTTGTATTAGCTAAGGTAAGTAAATTTAGCTAAGATAAATACTCAAATCTTATTGGTATACACACATAAGTTTATTTCTCACTCATAAAAAGTTTAATTCAGAGTTCCTGGTCAGCATCATTCAGCAACCACAGTTTTTCCCATCACGTGGCTCATTCCATAAAGCTTAGGAATCCCCTGCTGAATTTTCTGCCTACACCCAGGAAACTGATAGAGAGAACAAGTATGGGCAATGGTGCAAGAGTTTTTAAATGATCAGGTGTGAAAGAGGCAGACATTGATCAAGTCTATCATGATGCATTAGTCATAATTCAGTTGCCTTATGACATCAAACTGCAAAGAACACTGAGATATGTAGTCTAGCTGTGTGACTCGGAAGAAGAAGCACATCTGAGTGAGCACACAGCAGTCTCTTCCACAGAAGTCCTCCACTGCATTTAATGTTTCCAACACATAATGACAAATTTATCCTGTATACTAAAATTATATTTAGAAGTAAGCATGATGTAAAAGGAAGATTTTCTTCCTTCTATATTGTATTGCCCTCCTTAACATAAAAAAATTATGGCCAGTTGTGGCTCAGTTGGATGAGCATTATCCTATGCACCTTTTAATTTCTGGTAAGGGCACATGCCCAGTTGCAGGTTCAATCCCAGTAAAGGGAGTGCAGGAGGAAGCCGACCAATGTTTCTCTCTCACACCAATGTTTCTCTCTCCTCCCTTTCTCTCTTTTTCTCTCTCTCCTTCTCCCTTCCTTTCTCTCTAAAATCAATAAAAACATATTTTTAAAAAAGAATTAAGCTCAATTTTTCTTGTATTGTACTAGAATATATTCTGAATTACTGCTGTCAATGAGCAAGCTATTTCATTGCTATAATGTGCACTGAAACTTGCCTTCCATAATATTACACATATCATTACAGAATGTAGACATTACTTCTAGAGGAACTAAAAGAAATGCTCCAAAAACATGACCTTTTAGGTATATGAGCCCTGAGTAATGATGCCTTTTAAAGCAACTTTTATTGATATTACTGACTTTTAATTGTAAAAAAATGTAGTTGGTTGATTGACTTGATTTTTTTAAAAACTAATGATAAATGAAAAGGTTTTTATTACACACAGGTAATTACAGATTACAGAAACACAATCTATGTTCATTTTAGACTTTAAAAGGCTACATGAAAACCAAATGCGATATGAAAATCTAAACTAATAAAAGCGTAATATTGAAATTAACCATCCCTTCGGGATGCCTAAGTCATGCCCACCAGCCAATCAGAGCGACTGTATGCAAATTAACCCAGCCAACATGGAGACCGCCACTCACGGAGCTGAGTAGATAGCAGCTTTCATTGCAGCAGGAGTAAAACTGAAACTGTTTGCAGGCCAGCTCGGCTTATCCTGGCTCCAAGCAAAACATATTTGCAACAATGTCTCAACCATAAACAGCAGGCCTGACCTGACTACTAAGGGTAACATTGTTTCATTATAGAAGCCATGAGGTGAAGCAGAGAGGAGGTTTCATTATTAGGCCTCAGCTTAAAGGAACAGTGCATCAATTATAGAAGATAAACAAATTCCAGAAACCTGCTTCCAGCCAGCCTTGTTGGGACATTGGGTCAATGAGAGCTGTGGGCAGCCTGAAAGCACCCCTCAGCCCATCACCCATGCTGGCCACAACCCAATGGGGTGAGGGACGTTACTGGGGGGCTTCGCCAGCCTGCAAACAGCCATCAGCCCCTCACCCCAGGCTGGCCAGGTACCCCAGTAGGGACCCAAAACCTGAAGGGACTGTGGGTAGCCTGAAAATGCCCCTCAGCTCCTCACCCAGGCTGGCCACACCCCCACGGGGTGAGGGATCCCACTGGGGGGCTTGGCCAGTCTGAAAACAGCCATCAGCCCCTCACCCAGGCTGGTCAGGTACCCTAGTAGGGACCCAAAACCTGAAGGGGCTGTGGGAAGCCTGAAAATGCCCCTCAGCTCCTCATCCAGGCTGGCCAGGTACCACAGTAGGGACCCAAAACCTGAAGGGGCTGTGGGTAGCCTGAAAATGCCCCTCAGCTCCTCACCCAGGCTGGTCACACCCCCATGGGGTCAGGGTTCCCACTGTGGGGCTTGGCCAGCCTGCAAACATCCATCAGCCCCTCACCCAGGCTGGTCAGGCATGCCAGCAGGTGAACATACCCAGAGGGGTCCCAGACTGTGAGAGGGCACAGGCTGGGCTGAGGGACCTCCCGAGTGCACAAATTTTTGTGCACCAGGCCTCTTGTAATATAATAATAATTAAAATTTGGAGAATATACTTAATTACATAAATTAGAGCTCTATGTAATTCTAGCCTGGTTTTCCTTGGGATAAACCTCCAAGAGTTCTCCAAACATTCTTCTTCATTTATATCCTGGAAATGAAATAACCAAATCCAATTTAGAGAAAATGATTAAGATGTCTCACCAAAATTCTTTATCCTAAGAAAATACAAAGCTTTAAACTATAATCCAGAAAAGCTTTAAACCATTTTAAAAATCTCAATTGTATATTTTTAAAGAATATCCAGAATAATAATGCTACAGATCAAATAGCTTTAATGGACTCTCTTTCTAAAACATCCCTGTGACAACCCCTTTAGGAGAAAGATAATCTATTTGTCCTTCTGTCTTCTTTGAATGACCTCCTGAGAAAAAAGAAAATAATGCCTCCTTGGCTGCATTTTAAAAAAATGATTTTCCAGCAGTGCTTAATTCTCCTCATCCATTTATTCATCCTAGCCCAATCCAAGAATATCTGGCCTAGTTCAGAACTAGAGGGTTGGATGGGTGGTGTCTGATAGTTTGTTCTCTGGAACAGTTATCATGACTGGTAGAATAATGATTCATTTGAACAGAAAGGCTGAATAATAAATTGGAGAGGCCTGGGAAGCAGAACTAAGTTCCAACAAGCCAGTGTAGTAGGTGAAATTTACTTTCAGCTTTCTTTATCTCTTCCCTTTCATTAATTTCCTCTCTTTAATTTCTGCACTGTGAGGCTCAGCTTGGATGTAACCTTAGACGGGGCACTATAATCTGGATCTTTTCTTCTATTTTTCTTTCATCTTGGGTTCCATTTCCTCCAGCCCACTGTTATCCTAGATGTCACTTATTGACATAATCAATTAATCTTCAGTAATATGTTAGTGTTCATCGGTGCCTCACTGTGTTACTCTATCCACAGTCATTAATATTTTAACATGACCTACAGGACATGAAAACTTTAAATTCTCTTTTGGCAGCTGATGGAGAATACTGAAGGTGTGGGAATAAAAGGACTGCTCCACAACTTTAAATATGAACCACAACAATACCATATTTGTGGCCTTCTCCTTTGCTGATGAGTCATTTTTTTATTTCCTCCCTATGGTTTGTATAAAGGGAACAATCTCCTACTAGATGTTTTAAGTCATGTTATCATAAGACTTATTATTTTGTTCTTTTATATTACAACTAGGGGCCTGGTTCACAAAAATTTGTGCACTTGAGGCGCGGGGGTCCCTCAGCTCGGCCTGTGCCCTCTCGGAGTCTGGGATCCCTCAGGGGATGTCCACCTGCTGGCATGCCTGGCTAGCCTGTGTGAGGGGCTGATGGCTGTTTGAAGGCTGGCCAAGCCCCCCAGTGGGGACCCTCACCCCACGGGTGTGTGGCCAGCCTGGGTGAGGGGCTGAGGGCCATTTTCAGGCTGCTCACAGCCCCTTCTGGGTTTGGATCCCTACTGGAGTGCCTGGCCAGTCTGGGTGAGGGATTGAGGGCTGTTTGCAGGCTGGCAACAGCTCCCATTGACCCAAGGTCCCAGCGAGGCTGGCTGAAAGCAGGTTCTGGAGTTTATCTTCTATAATCGAAACTTTGTTGCCTTGAGCTGAGGCCACAGCCCGCCTAAGCAGGCAGTTTCCTCCATTGCTGGCCTCCTATTTGCTCTATCTCTGTGGCTGCCGGCCGCCATCTTGGCTGGGTTAATTTGCATATCGTTGCTCTGATTGGCTGGTGGGCATGGCTTGTGTGTAACGGAGTGGGGGTAATTTGCATATCACTCTTTTATTAGATTAGATTATTTCCTTAAAGTGATTGTCACAATCTGAAATGTCCACAGGAGCTAGGTAGGTGAAATAAATATGTGAATCTGGCAGTACACACTCCTATCTAGAAATATTTAAATTCAACTGTCTTAAATATTATGCTAGCTAAATTAAACATGCTTGCTTTAAGACTAAGGTGACCAGACATCCCACTTTTGGTGGAACAGTCCCGATTTTTAACCATTCGTCCCGCGTCTCACGGCATTTTAAAAAAGTCCCAATTTTTAGAGACATATGTACTACTCTTTGTAATATTTTAAGTAATACAAAAAAAAGAACACCCCCCCCCCCCCCCCCCCGAGTCAATGGTGTCCCGCTTTACCAATGTTAAAATCTGGTCACCTTATTTAAATCCCATAACAACAGAGCCACACCTCTGTGGTAAGAGGCAGGAGGTTTAAGAGGTGGATGAGCAGTCTTAGACTCCTGACTTTAGGATGGAAAAACTGAGAACACAAGGGAGGCAGAAGGCACTCCACTTCTCCTGGTCTTGATCATGGAAGAAAAGTCAAACTATCTGCATCTGTAATTAAGAGAGGAGAGCTCATTACCAAACAGTAAACAACCCACATTTAAAAAAAATATCTCCCTGTGTAAAGTAAATAGATGTTAAGATTATGGGATTTTTTCTTTTCTACCTTACAATTTAATCTACTTTCAAGTGTTATACAATAAACAAATAGTGCTTTTATAAACAGAAAAGAGAAAAATAAAGTCTTTGTTCATTGAGATTAGTATGTTTATAAGACGATGTTTATACTAATATGTTTACAGGACTATGCCCAAGTGGCAGGCAATAAGATAGTGGCAGCCATGGGGATCTGGGCCAGGATGTGAGGACATTTCCTGAGAACGATGGTTGCCTGCACTCGTCTCCAGGCAGGATGCAGAGTGGAACACTTAGTGATCAACTCAGACTCATGTGCTCTGCATGCAAAAATGTCTATAATGCTTATACCCTCTGTAGTTTTAATTTCCCCCCTGGTCATTTTGAAGCTCTAGCCCGTCTAAATTGTGCTAATGAAAACAAAAAAAAAGAGCTTTTGAACATATTTGAGCGGAGGATAGAGAACAAACTCCTGGAAATTCAGCTTGGCAGTAGCAGTCAACACTGAGGACCATTGCGAGGGTACATGAAGGCCTGAAAGGCAGCTGATCCCAATTTTCCTTCCAAAGTCTTGCGGGGGTATGGGGTGGGGGTGGAGGTTCAGGATTTACATTTTTCTGAGAGGGGAAGACAGTATTGCCTAAACCTGGAAGAAAATGAGTCCCTAAGACTCTAATTGTTAATTTTCTTTTATGCAACTCAGGCATTCTTTCACAAAAGAAATGTGACTCAGGCTTTAGAAGGATCTCTACCTTTAAGGGCTCATGTACTTACATTGGGCTCACCTGGATAATTCGGGCTAACCTCTCAATTTAAAAATCAGCTGATTAATACCTGTGATTTTATTACCAAAGGGCCCTTTTTCCCATGAGAGTAACATATTCATAATTATGATATCTATATTCACAGGTTCCAAGGATTAGGAAATGGAATCTTGGGGGGAGATGGATATTTAGGGAATTCTGCCTATCAAAGACCCTAAGTAATACTCCAGCTGAATCAAAAAAACTCTTTCTCTCAAGTCACCCTCATAGTATCCCAACTGTGAACCTTTTCTTACCTAGTTTCTTCTGCCCGGAATACATCTTTCCCTTTACACTCCACTATCCAAGTCCTGCTGGTGCTACAAGGTCAACTTTAAAGGGCTTTTTCAGCAAGAATCCCTTTCAGTGTGATCTGGCCTCTCTTACTTTTTATACAGCTTACTGTATACTTTTCTTTTGATCCTAGTTACATTTTGCATTTCATTTATTTACCTTTATACTTAGTCATTGGTAATGTAAATTGATGCAAATGCCTAGAAGGCTACCACTGTGTCCTCATCACCTTTGAGTACCTCCACCATTCATTCCTTGTTACCAGTAGAGTAATCACACACTCAATATGGTATTTATTGAAAAGAAAAAATTCATTGTTTTCCGTAAGGCACCTATGACTTCAACCCCCTGATTCTGCATGTGCCATCTTGGGTCCTTTCCCAGCACTTACCACACTGCAGTGATAGTATTTCTTTACACTGCAGCCTCAAAAATGAAATGCTTTGAGAATAGGTTCTGTACTTTAGTCATCTATTCATTCACTTGGCACAAGTTATTGAGTGCCTCCTAATTAGTGCTAGGCTTATGCCGCATATAAAGATACCACAATGAACACACTAGACCTCATGGAATATACAATCTGATGGGAAAGGCAGACAATAGAAAAACTCACAGAAACAAATATATAATTACAAAGTGCAGTAAGAAATATGAAATAAAAGTGTAAGATGCTATTTGGGAGAATACCAGGTAACCTTGGGAGGGCAAACATTGGTTTCCTTTTTAAAAGTGCTATCTAATCTGAAACATGAAAAGACAGGAACTTTTCAGGAAAAAACACAGATAAGAATTATCTGGGCAATGGTAATGTATGTAGGAGAGATTATGTGGAATGAACTACAGAAGTAGAAATTCAGGTCATCCAGAGCCTTATAGGGTCATTTTAAAGATTCAAATTTTAGCCTAAGTGCCATTACAGTTTCTGAAGTTAAAGTTGTAAGAAGAAATGTGGCTAAACTACATTTGTTTCAAAAGAACACAGAGATGGGCTACATGAACCATTTGAGAAAGCAGGAAATTGGGAGGCTACTACAGTCCTCCAGGGCACTCACCATCTACAAGTGTGGTACGACACATAGACCTTTCTATTGAACATTAATTGGACTTTTGGCCTTCCATTGAGTAGAGAGAATCCTATCTAAAACATTTACTTTGGTTATAAAGACCTTATAAATGCTAACCAGTAATATTTTTCTGAAAGCTTAAAGTATGGTTCTGTCAGTATAGATGATCTGACTTGTAATGTTCATGTGACTCAGTTGAATGCATGTGTAAAATACCTCACACATCAACTAGCCTTTAGTAAATAATCAAAAACTATTAACTCCCTTGTGCCTCATCTTTAGGTAATCCTCTCCAAAACATGGTACATTGATGTCACTTCATTTAAACTACTATTTCCTCATTAGAAACCAAAGACAATTAAATATTTATATGTTCAAAGTTTTAAGAATCCCATTACCAAGAAAATTTTCCAAAGTACATCCAAGTTATATATTATTTGTTTATACTACTAAGTATATTATCCTATACTAGGGGCCTGGTGCAAAAAATTCATGCATGGGGAGTGGGAGGTTTCCTCAGCCTAGCCTGCCCCCTCTCACATACTGGAGCCCTCAGGGGATGTCCTATTGATGGCCTAGGCCCACTCCCTGCTCCCCTTGGGGAGTGGGCCTAAGCCACAGTCTGGCCTGCCTTTGTGGGAGGTGACCCGGCTGATCAGGGGAAGGCACCAACCCCATCACACCACTGCTGCAGCCACTGCCAGTCACAGCAGCCACCAAGGTATTTTCACCATGAAAAAAAATGACAACTTTCTTTAGGCATTTTCAAGATGTGTCTTTCATAGGATATGACATTTCTTTCTTTTTCTTTTATCCTCTCCTGAGGATATGTTTCCATTGATTTTTAGAGAATGTGGAAGAGAAGGAAAAGATAGAGAGAAACATCAAAGTGAGAGGAACATTTTGATTGGTTGCCTCCTGCATGAGCCCTGACCTGGGCCCTGGCCAGGGAGGAGCCTGTAGCCTTGGTACATGTCCTTGGTCAGAACTGAACCCAGACCCTGTGGTCGGCAGGCCAAGGCATTATCCAGTGAGCCAAACCGGGCAGGATATGACATTTCTTAGCCCTCCAGCAGTGGACCTTTGTTTTTTTCTCCAGGAGTGTGGTGGAAAAATCCTTGATCACCTTTTTGGATTCTTATTATCCAAGTTACTAACAATATTACCAGTGGCATATAGGGAGCTTAGCCAATGAGCGATAAGAAAAGGTATTTCCTCTGTAGTTCACTCCGATTGCCGGCTCTGTGCCCTGCCCCTCCAATCCCAGATCCACCCGTGCCCAGGCCTGTAGCCTCTGGCCAAGGATGCAGGCCTGGGCAGGGGACCCCCAGACCCCTGCGATCACCAGCTCCACCCCTGCCCAGGTCCCTGCAATTGCCAGCTCTGCCCCTGCCCAGACCCCTGAGATTGCCGGCTCTGATCCTGCACCCTCCGATCTCGGCTCCGCCTGTGCTCAGGCCCCTGCAATCACTGGCTTTGCCCCTGCCATCGCTGGCTCTGCCCTTGCTCCACTGCAGCCTCTGGCAAAGCCTGCAGGCCTGGGCAGGGGACCCCCAGACCCCTGCGATCACCAGCTCCACCCCTGCCCAGGTCCCTGCAATTGCCAGCTCTGCCCCTGCCCAGGCCCCTCTGATCACTGGGTCTGCCCCTGCTATCACCGGCTTTGCCCCTTCCCAGCTTGCAGCCTCTGCCAGAGGCTTCTGGCCTGGGCAGGGACCCCCATCCCCCTCTGATCACCTGCTCTGTCCCTCAGCCACCCACTGCCTCCCCCGCCACCTGCCTGGCTAACAGGCCTGGCCACTTCAGTGGTGGAGCTAAGGTGGACTGGGCGCTGCCATCTTGTGGCTATGGGCATGGCCATCTTTGTGACAGAGTGACAACTAACTTGAATATTACTTTTTTATTAGATAGGATTATTATATCTAAACTAATAAAAGCGAAATAGTAAAATTAACCGTTTCTCCGAGACAGGGTAAGCCACACCCACCAGCCAATCAGAGCAGCTGTATGCAAATTAGCCCAGCCAACATGGCGGCCGCCACTCAGGGACCTGAGTAAACGTTTAGGCAGCGTCAGTTGCAGCAGGAGC
>PVJC01038891.1:0-16536 GCA_004026665.1 Murina feae | reverse complement strand
CCTGCTGGTGTGCCTGGCCAGCCTGGGTGAGGGGCCAATGTCTGTTTGCAAGCTGGCCAAGCTCCCCAGTGGAGACCCTCACCCCAGGGGGTGTGGCAAGCCTGGGTGAGGGGCTAAGGGCAGTTTTCAGGCTGGCCACAGCTCCCACTGATCCTACGGGCCACCCGCCTGGGAAGCTGATGGTTGGGTGGCACTGTCCACCCCATGGCCTCCCAGGTGGGGTCCACGGGGGTCCGGCCACCTGTTCCTTATGCCCTGGAAGGCTCCCGCCTGGGAAGCCACGGGTGGGGTGGCGCTGGCCGCCCCATGGCCTCCCGGGCGGGGCCGCGGGGGTCCGGCCGCCTGTTCTCCGCACGCCTGGAAGGCTCCCGCCCAGGAAGTCGAGGCTGCAGCGGTGGGGCTGCAGGGATCCGACTGCCTCACCCCCGCGCCCTGGAACGCTCCCGAGGCTGCGGGCAACAGGGCCACTGGGGTCCGGCCGCCTCATCCCCGCGCCCCGGAACGCTCCCGAGGCGGCGGGCGGCGGGGCCGCGGGGATCCAGCCACCTCGTCCCCGCGCCCCGGAACACTCCTGAGCCTTCCTGGGCGCGGACAGCCACCTGGTGACCACTTCCCCCCCACTCCGGCTCCCGCCTGGAAAGGCATCTGCAGGCCCAAGGCGCTGGATGCCTTCTCAGGCGGGAGGCTCCCAAGATGGCAGAGGCCGCAGCCCTGGAGAAGCCACACACCAGGGCTGCGGCCTCCGCCATCTTGGCTGGGCTAATTTGCATACAGCAGCTCTGATTGGCTGGTGGGCATGGCTTACCCGTCTCGGAGAAATGGTTAATTTTAATATTTCGCTTTTATTAGTTTAGATAATAAAAGGGTAATATCAAAATTGACCCTAACAGCAGAACCACTGGGAATGACTGGTCACTATGACACACACTAACCACAGGGGGATGATGCTCAATGCAGGAGCTGTCTCCTGGTGGCCAGTACAGTCCCACAGGGGGAGCTCTGCTCAGTCACAAGCCAGGATGATGGCTGCCAGTATAGCAGTAGTGGCGGGGGCCTCTCCTGTCTCCTCGGCAGCACTAAAGATATCTGACTGCAGCTTAGGCCTGCTCCCTGCTGGCTAGTGGACATCCCCCGAGGGCTCGTGGGCTGCCAGAGGGATGTCTGACTGCCAGCTTAGGCCCCATCCCCTGGGGAGCAGACCTAAGCCAGCAGGTGGACATCCCCCAAGGGGTCCCAAACTGTGAGAGGGCACAGGCCGGACTGAAGGAGCCCCGGGAGTGCACAAATTTTTGTGCACCAAGCCTCTAGTTTCATATATATGCATGTAGACACATACATATACATGTGCATATAGATATATGTATCTATTTATATACACATATATTTTTCATATGTTAACTTGTTCATGAAGATAGGTCCTACTTTAACTGTTTTTGCTCTCTGGGCATAGCTATGCTGCCATAAATATTTGGAAAATGGTGAATATATGGTATGATCTAATAAATGCATATCCATCCTATATAATAAAAGAGAAACATGCAAATTGATCATCCCTCCACTACGCTCAACAGCCACGCCCAACAGCCAATCAGGAGTTAGTATGCAAATTAACCCAACTAAGATGGCAGTGGCCGTGGAGCTAGATTGAGCAGGAGGCTTCGGTTGCCCCCAGCGATGGAGTAAGCCTAGCTTCCCACTTGCCCTGGTGGCCCTGGGCTCCACTCAAGGCTACAAAGTTTCAATTATAAAATATAAATAAATTCCAGTTACCTGCTTTCAGTTGCAGTGGGTTCTGTTCAAGGAGGGGCTGGAGGCCTGGGTTGCCAGGAGCAACACAGGCTTCCAGAACCTGGGCTGCCAGAGGCAACCCAGACTTCCAGGAACTGTGCTCTTCTAGAGGCTACAAATTTTCAATTACAGAAGATAAATAAATCCCAGGAAAAAAAGAAGAAGCTGGGAGTTTGGGTCACCGGGGGGTGTGGCCAGTCTGAAAATGGCTGTCAGTCCCTCACCCAGATTGCTCAGGCACCCCAGTGGGACTCCCTCACCCTGAAGGGGCTGTGGCCATCCTGAAAATGGCCCTCAACCCCTCACCCAGGTTGGCCATGTACCCATGGGGTGACAGTCCCCACTGGGGGGGCTTGGCCAGCCTGCAAATAGCCATCAGTCCCTCACTCAGGCTGGCCAGGCACCCTAGTAGGGACCCCCACCCTGAAGGAGCTGTGGCCAGCCTGAAAATGGCCCACATTCCCTCACCCAGGTTGGCCAGGCACCCTAGTGGGACCCCTATCCTAATCTGGGATACCCTTCAGGGCAAATCAGCCAGCCCCCACCCATGCACCAGGCCTCTGTCCTATATAATAAAAGGGTAATATGCAAACTGACCCTAACATAAGGTGACCAGATGTCCTGCTTTTGGGGGCACAATCCCAATTTTTAACAATTTGTCCCACGTCCCATGGTATTTTTAAAAAGTACCAATTACTCTTGGTATTATTTTAAGTAATAATAAAAATAAAGAAAAAAAATAACCCCCCTGGTCAATGGTGTACCGCTTTAAATCTGGTCACCTTACCCTAACAGCAGAACCACTGGGAATGACTGGTCACTGTGACACACACTGACCAGCAGGGGGCAGTTGCTCAATGCAAGCGCTACCCCCTGGTGGTCAGTGGGCTCCCACAGGGGGAGCTCTGTTCAGGCACAAGCCAGGCTGATAGCTACCAGCACAGCAGTGATGGCAGGAACCTCTCCTGCCTCCTCAGTAGAGCTAAGAATGTCTAACTGCTGCTTAGGCCTGCTCCCCACTGGCGAGTGGACATTCCCCGAGGGCTCCTGGGTTGCCAGGGGGATGTCTGACTGCCAGCCTCAAGCTAGCAAGTGGACATCCACAGAGGGGTCTCAGAAGGTGAGAGGGCACAAGTCAGACTGAGGGACCCCCCTGAGTGCACAAATTTTTGTGACCAGGCCTCTAGTCTTCTATTAATTTAAAGGTACTTGATCTAAATTGTTCTGTCATAGAATTAGGATGTTCCATGTTTTAAGCTGAACATTTGTATGGCCATATTTTATATTTGCCTCTCCAAAAATATAAAATATGCAACTACTGAATGCTTGAAAGAGAGCTAGTTCATATTGAGATGCACTGTAATTATACAATACTCACCAGATTTGGATGACTCTTAAAGAAAAAAGAATCTCAATGATAATTTTATTTTGATTAAATGTGGAAATAAAAATATTTTGTATTTAGTTGGTTAAGTAAAACAAAATATGAAATTAATTTCTCTTTTTTTAATTTTTTTTAAAAATTTAAAATTACAAATCTGGCTAGCTTTATATTTCTATTTCATAGTGTTCTTACATGTACTACATCAACTTCCACTTTGCTTTCATCATTTGTGTTCCTTAATTCAACACTAATTAAAAATATATTATACACTAGGGGCCCGGTGCACAAAAATTTGTGCACTGGGGGGTGGGGGTCCCTCAACCTGGCCTGTGCCCTCTCACAGTCTGGGACCCCTTGGGAGGATGTCCACCTTCTGGCTTAAGCCGGATCCTGTACATGATCACAGGCCGAGGGGGAGAAGTCACCTGTGATCAGCGACAGGTGGCTTCTCTGCCAGCGGCCTGCAATCACGCAGGCGGTTTCTCCCCATGCCTGCGATCAATGGACAGGTGGTTTCTCCCTGCACCTGTGATCACAGGCGGCTTCTACAACTCCCGGCAGAAGCTAGCCTCAGGCACTGGAGCCGGTCTTCTCTGTCTCCCCTGCCTTCTGAGTCTCCAACAGGCCTGAAGCGGCCAGAGCCAGAATGCTTGTGTGGTAGCTGGGGCTGCAATGCAAGTATCCCCGCTCTGGCCTCTGCCATCTTTGTTGGCTTCGCTCCCTTCTCCGCTGTCTCGCTTCCTCCCATCTCTGCTGCCTCAGCTCCCTCCCTTCTCTGCCCCTTGGCTCCCTTCTGTAGCACTTGGCTTCCTTCTAGGGCTAGGCTGTCTTCAGTCTTCGCTCTGCACCTGTGTATCCAAATTAACTGCTATCTTGGCTAGGTTAATTTGCTTATAGTCGCTCTGATTGGTTGGGGGGTGTGGCTTGGCTGGTGGGTGTGGCTTAGGTGTCTCAGAGTGATAGTTAATTTCCATATTACTCTTTTATTAGATTAGATAGTTGCCAGATTTTATCTACTAATTAGCAGTGCATTTGTTTTTATTATAACTAATGATATCAAGTTACTTACAAACTGTTCTTATGAGTATTGTACCATCGTTTTTATTATGCTTTTACTTAAATTAATACATGTGATAGCCAATCATAGCATGTAAATTATAATTCATACTTAGGTCATGTTTTTAAGGCAGATGTAAAACTTAGATATTCAGCAGTTTTTGAAATGCATGTTAACTACTGGAACAATAACTTCCTGAATTAGATTTTATTATTAATTTATCAACACTGAATACTAGCTATGTAATGAAGAGAACATCATTATAAAAATATAATAAGCCCAAGCTGGTGTGGCTCAATTGGTTGAGTGTTGTCCAATGTACCCAGAAGTCACAGGTTCGATTTACGTCAGGGCCCATGCTGGGTTACAGGCTCCATCCCCACTAGGAGGCATGCAAGAGGCAGCTGATTGATGTTTCAACCATCAATATATATATCTCTCTACCTGTCTCTTTCTATAAAATCAATAAAAAACATATTTTTTTTAAAAGCATAATAAAATGTTATAAAATAAAAAGCTTAAAAAACCTGAAATGTTAGCACTGAGCAGCCATGAAGATAAATGAAATAGTAACTTTGTCACAAATTCATGTAAACTAATAAATATAAAATTATTTTAAAATACTGTTCCACACATCAGGCAAAACCTAAATATCTATCCTTTGACCTTTTATTTTGTATGCATTATGACCAGTCTTTATATATTAACATTTTTTAGCTTACCAGGAACCTATTTTAAGTTTTACTTCTTGCTTACAATCATGTGATACTTTTAATGCAAAGCCATTGAAATAGAAAATAAAAGCCAAATAATAAATGTTTCGTGTAAAATAAAATGTAAATTATAATGTTTTTTATGAGTCTTGCCAAAATGCTAGTATATTTGAAATTATCACAGCTAAATGAAATCTTTTAAGAAAACCCAGATATTAAAAGTCAGCTCTATTTTTTTTTAAATCCTCGCCAAAGGATATATTTTGTTGCTTATTGAATTTTTAGAGAGAATGGGAGAGAGAGAAACATCCATGTGAGAAAAACATAGGTGGGTTTCCTCCCATCTGCACCTGGACCAGGGTTAGAGCCAGTGACCTGGTATGTACCCCGACCAGGAATTAAACCAGCAACCTTTCGGTGTATGGGAAGACACTAGCAAAACTGAGTCATATGACCAGGCTCAATTCTGATGATTTTAAAAACCTGTGAAAATTCAACTGAAGGTGATTAGGAATGTTATTTATTTTATTAAAAAAATATTTTCAAGATTTTACAACAGGGCATTATCAACATTAATATTTGCTCAGGATTACAAGCAACCTTGATAAATGATTATATAAGGTGAAATATTGGATTCCAAAAATATAGCACAAATTGATTGTAAGTGTAGTAGTTTTGAAACTACCTCCTGCCAAATGAGCATTTTTAAAAGTTGAATCAAATAGTCCACTGCAATGTGCCAAGTAAAATATGTAGTTATTTCTAAGTCAAATACATGTTTTATCAATATCTTTCTGTTACTCAGTCACCAATCCAACCTAGCAGATTCTCATACTATATCAGTGTTCTGAAGGATAGATAAAAAAGGAAGTTACTTATATTAGAAGACTGTTTTAACTCAATTCCAATACTAACATCAGACAGTAATAGACAAAAAAGATAATCATGATATATTCCCATTTATGAATATAAAATCTTTGACACATAAACTAAGGTGACCAGATTTTAATATTGGTAAAACGGGACACCATTGACCGGGGTGGGGGGGTTCTTTTTTAAAAAGTTATTATTACTTAAAATATTACAAAGAGTAGTACATATGTCTCTTTCCAAAAATTGGGACTTTTTTAAAATGCCGCAGGACTCAGGACAAATTGTTAAAAATCAGGACTGTACCACCAAAAGCGGAACGTCTGGTCACCTTAACATAAATCCTAATTAAAGTCTATATATAAAACCAAATGGTAATGAGAAAAATAAACTAACTCCACACATAGCAACATATATGAATCTCAGATATATATATAATTAGCATCTGCTTGCTGCTCCCTACTGCTCAGCTCACTGCTTCCGCAGAGGCTCGGGCTACTGCTGCTGCACTTGCCAGCTGTGAGCCCTGCTTCTGGCTGAGTGGTGCTCCCCCACACTGACCACCAGGGGGCAGCTCCTATGTTTTGCATCTGTCCCCTGGTGGTCACTTAATAGTGAGCAGTCATATCACCATTGGGTAGATTTGAATATTAGGGTTTTCTTATAAAGAATATATATATACTAATAAAAGCGTAATATTGACATTAACCATTTCTCGGGATGCCTACCAGCCAATCAGAGCGACTGTATGCAAATTAGCCCAGCCAACATGGCGGCCGCCACTCAAGGAGTAAACAGCAGCTTCCATCGCAGCAGGAGTGAAAGTGAAACTGCCTGTGCGCCGGCTCGCTTATCCTGCCTCCCTCAAAACAAAACATGTTTGCAACAATGTATAAATCATAGAATCCTCGGGAGCTGAAGGAAACAGCAGGCCTGACCTGGGTCTAAGAGTAACAATTGTTTCATTATAGAAGCCACGAGCTGAAGTGGAGAGGAGGCTTCTTATGAGGCCTCACCTTAAAGGAACAGCATCAATTATAGAAGATAAACAAACCCCAGAACCTGCGTCCAGCCAGCCTTGTTGGGACATTGGGTCAATGGGAGCTGTGGGCAGCCTTAAAGCCCCTCACCCAGGCTGGTCAGGCATGCCAGCAGGTGGACATCCCCAGAGGGGTCCCAGACTGTGAGAGGGCACAGGCCAGGCTGAGGGACCTCTCGAGTGCACAGAGCGGCTGCAGGGTGGAACAGTGCAGGACCCAGGACCCGTGAGTGGGAAAGAGGTGGCAGGGTTGGCGGCCTGCTTGGCGGCTCCTCAGGCCCTTTGAGGGGCACCAGGGAGCGGGTAAGAGGTGGCAGGGGGTCAGCGGCCTGCTTGGTAGCTGCCCAGGCCCTTTGCCGGGCACCAGGGAGCAGGAAAGAGGCGGAAGCCTGCTTGCTGGCTGCCCAGGCCCTTGAGGGGCATCAGTGAGCGGGAAAGAGGCAGCAGGGGGTCAGTAGCCTGCTTGGTGAGCTTCCCAGGCCCCTTGCAGGGCACCAGGAAGCGGGAAAGCAAGGCAACAGGGGCCGGGGTCCTGCTTGGCAGCTCCCCAGAACCCTTGGCGACACCAGGGAGTGGGAAAGGAAGGCAGCAGGGGACAGGTGAGTGGGAAGGAGTCGGTGGCCTGCTTGGCGGCTCCCCAGGCCCTTTGGGGGGCACTGGGGAGCGGGAAAGCAAGCTATTGAGGGCTGGGGACCTGCTTGGTGGCTCCCGTGGTCCCTTCCGGATCAGGGAGCAGGAAAAGCGTGGCCTGACCATGAGGTGGGGTTTTCCCTGCTTTCTGGTGGCTAGAGGAAGATGGGCAGTAGGTAAGCTTAGGAGGCAGGCAGCACCCAGCCCTGGCCACAGCTCAAAAAAGAGAACAACATGCAGGGGAGGGCAAGAGTCTGAGAGATCAACATAGAGGGGGTGCCTACTCCAAGCCTTGATGGTGTGCCTGGGGGCAGGCCCCCAGCAGGTAGACCCACACAGGAGGACTGCTCTGAGCCTCAGATGTGGCTGGGGGCAGGTCCCCAGTGGCCACACACACACACACACACAAATGGCGCCTGGCAGACTGGGGCCATCATAGGACATCCACTGAGGGGTTCCAGATTGTGAGAGGGGGCAGGCTGGGCTGAGGGACCCCCACCCTCCCCCCGTGCACAAATTTCATGCACCGGGCCCCTAATACACACACACACACACACACACACACACACAAAAGAGTCATGCTGTATACTTTAATTCATTTGAGTTCTACAGCATGCAAAACTAATTCATGGGGTAGGAAGTCAAGATAATGGTAACCCTGATGTGGAAGTGACTGCACTTTTCCATTTGTTCTCTTCACTTTTTGTCTAGATGCTAGCTGCATAGATGTATATATTTAAGATTGAATATGAGCTCTCTTGGTTAAGCTAGGAGTTGAGTATTACAGGGAGACAAAATATCCTATATAAAATACTAGAGTCAGGAAATCTCATTATACATTAACATAATGTGAGGGAGTTCAAGATATCTGTAGTAGCAAGTACAAACGATGGCAGAATATCAAGGAGGGATGATAAGTCGTTGTTTAAACTAGGAAAATAGTGCTAATCTCTTCTTTGCTATAGTTGCCTGACACTTCCTCAGTTCATTCAGAATCTAAACTCAAATGTCTCCTCACCATAGAGACTTTTCTAATTATCTTGGTCTAAAATAAGTGAAAATATTTCTTAGATGTATAACCTGTTTTCTTACTAACATCTATCACCACAGTAAATCACACTATGAATTTAATTTTCATCTAATTACTATCTCTATCCCACACTAAAATGTAACTCCAGTTATGGCAGGGAATGTACTCCTTTTCTTCTTGAGTAAATTCTCAGCACCTTGAATAGTATCTCCTCTAGTGCAATGCTTAAAAATATTTGTTGAATGAACGAATGAGCAAATGATATTGAAGTGCTAGAGTCACATTAATAAGGAGATGCATGGATTTACAAAAATGGTAAAATTCATTTTCAGGTAGTTGGATTCTAAGGGTTCTAGAGGTTATTCTGAGTTTTCTATCAAAGTAACCTTCAAAATAAAATGTAAAGAAATGAAGCATTCATTACACTTAGGATAGAATAGGATAAGGTGTTAACTCTTTTGTGTTAGAAGGTATGGAACAAATAGATCCAACTTTTTTTTTTTTAACATTTTGAGCTTCTTAAAAAAAAAAAAAAAAGATCTTTTTTTAGAGAAGAGGAAGGGAGGGGGAGAGCGAAACATGCAACTTGGACATGTGCCTTGACCAGAGTCAAACTGGTGAACTTTTGGTGCACAGGACAATGCCCAACCAACTGAGCCATATCAACCAGGGCAGGAGATCCAACTTTTTAAATTAATTTATAAATAAGTTTTTATTATGACATATACTTTTAAACATTTGTAATAACTTTCATTCATCATTACAAAAAAATCACTGCTGCTTATTTCAGTAATAGTCATCTCTTTTTACAAAGTATTATATGTCAATTTTATACATAGCTATAGGTTTGCATGCCTTTTGACTTCTCTCAGTCATAAACAGCAATAATTCAAAATCTTAAAAATTTTGTGAGCACCTATTTTTGCAAATATACTGTGGAAGACAAAAATAGAATCCCTACTCATAAACAATATATACAAAACATAGGAAATTGTTTACACATATATAAATTAGAAGGCTGATTTACTTAAGTATGATCAATATGAGTCTGGAGGGAAAAAAAGAAAAAAAAATATATATATATATATATTCACCTAAAAATATCCAGACCCTTTCATGGAGAAAATGAAAGCTAAACTTAATAGTAATCAGATTTTTCCAGAGAAATTTGAATAAGATCAAATAAAGTTCCATTTGATGAACAGCAAGTAATTCATTTTGAAATAATATTATTGTAGCTAAGAAATAAAGGTTAGGTAAGGTAGTGAAGTAAATTCAAGACCAGATAGTATATAATGATGGGAAAGTTTTAGATTTATTCTATTCATATGAAAAGAGCCATGCTTTTGCTATATTGATTTCATAAAAACAAATTACTGAAGTTAGAGAGGTAATACTAGTATATAAGGACTACTTGAAATATTCTTAGCTATAGTATCACATGATTGTGGAAAGAGAAAGAATGCTAAGATAACAGGGTCCCATTCTCTCCTAGTCTTTCGTGACCTTTTAAAGCTTATAGGCCATTTACTTTGTAGAATGCTAGTGAATCTAAGTTTGTTTGATGTTTTCTACTGATTAGATTCAGGTGTGTGATTTTCTTTGGTCAGGAATATCCCAGCAGTTTTGCTGTGTTCTTTCTGAATCCTAACAGGTGGGTGGGCAGTTTCAGTTCGTCCCAGTACTGATGAAGTTCACTTCGATTGCTTCATTAAGGTGGAAGAATAACCATGCAATTATCTAGTATTTGTTCTTTATAAAACTTAAATTTATTTTTACTTGTATTAGAATAGATTTATGTTTTTATATTTTATGCAATGATTTATAATTTATTAAGATGAATTTTTTCGCTTAAATTGTTCCATGTTGAACCAATGGGAGCTGGCTCTCTGTCTCTGTAATATGGTGTCTGTCTTTGAACACTATTTTTCTTTTTTGAGCACTTTTTTACTTTTTGGTAGAAGAGGATGCTGCAGACTCATCTGTGCTTTCACTACCCCACCCCTCAAATCAGACATGTTCTCAAGGTTCCCTGTTTTGTTTTGTTTGTTTGTTTGTTTGTTTGTTTTTACTAAAAATTGTTATAGAGACTCCAAGAATTCCGTGCTAGGTGTGTTGTGTGCCCACTGCTATTGCGCGTGCTGCAGCTCCTAGACTGGCTACCAGGCACCTTGGAAAAATGGCTGATTGGAGGGCTGGGGTGGTGAAAGTACAAGATGAGCCTGGAGCACCTTGTTCTTCCAGAAAGTAAGAGGCTATAAAACAAAATAAAAATGCATTAGCAGACAGAGCTAGGACATTTTCTTGTGTAGATAGGTGAAAACACACACCTCTAGGTCTATATTCATCAATCTGTCTGCCTATCAAATAACACATCTATCTATCAATTAAAAACTACAAATTCATACTGATGCCAGTTCTAAGCCAACATTCACAGCACATGTTACCCTCCCAGTTCCCATAGGTCTAACCACCATCTCTGGCTGTGAGGCACCTTGTTTACATTAACTTAATATATTTCTCACTCAATTGATTCTCCATATGTAACCAATCTCCTACCTCCACTCTGACCCTCTCCCTGCCCCCCCTCCGGCCCCCTCCCAGCACAAGCATCCCTTCCTCCCATTAGACTCCCATGTCACCTAGTGGGCTTCACTACCAGGCATAAGACCTTTTCCGTCCTTGCGGACTTTGATCCCATAAAACAGGCTAACTCTTCTCTCAGCAGTCTTACTCGCTCTGCAGTCTTACTGGGATCAAAACCCAGTGTGGCCACCCTTCTCAGTCTGTGCTGAGCCATCACTGTTCTTGCATTTCATGTCCACCCTTCTCAGGACCTGACACGCCACCACTGAACTTTAAACTTAGTAGAAATGAAATTTTCTACTGTACTCAGTTTTTCAAGATGCCAAAATAACCCGCCTGCTTTAGGGAGATCTCTGTTAATCCCTTAGCTGTGTGCAGTAAAGATCCATTCTGTCTTCTTTCTTCACTGTTAATAACTCTCCAATAGTATTTTATCTTCTTTTGTAGTTTTCAACTTTACTTTCATTATTCTTACTTAACTGAGACCTCTTCTAACGCAGTGAACATGCCATAGCTTTTTGTTGAATCTTTGTATTATCTAACTTAATGAGTTGGAAATAATTGGAGCTCACTCACTAACTCTAACTGAAAACCAGTACATACATTCCCAGAGTTAATTTGACCACTTTATTCCATGTGATTTTTTATAGCATTAAATTGAATGTAATCTGTGGATAATGTATAATATGATATCTAATGAAAGCAATCATTCCCTGTTATAGAGAAAAATATATAAAAATATTAGTTATTATATTTCATTGAAAATACATTTTTCACAGACAGAAAATAAAATAAGGAAAACATTGCCAGTGATTTCTAGAAAATAAATGAAAAATAAGTCAAATGAATGTAAATACACATTAAATTAAAACTTCAAACAGAAGATGCTTTTATGTTTTCAATAGTAAGTTAAATATATTAAATTTTTTACCTGACTGTTTGCGTGGAATCTTTGGGAGTAGATTTTAAATGCTATGGGACAATGGAGTTGAGCTTTAACAAATTTTAATTCAATATTCATGAATCATCAGTACAATATTTGAGTTAATAGTTAGCTATATGAAACTGACTAAAAATTGTAATTTTCTTAGTCTAATGTATATGAAATTTCAGATAATATTTGGATGGAAAATTTGTTTTCTTGTGGATTTATATAATAATCATATAAGGGTACATAAGATGTTTGAGTAAGAATTTGTGTTTTAGTTTGTGGAAAAAACAACAACAACAAAACAGGTTTAGAATGTAAATGGAAAACCATTTACCAACTATGGCCATATTTGCACATTCAGTAAAAACAGGGGAAAAAGTTTTAAATGATTTTAAGAAATTCGTGTGCATGGTTCTTTGCCCATGGATTCGAAATAGACTAGATGGATGTT
The DNA here is from genome assembly GCA_004026665.1 of Murina feae. Lineage (NCBI taxonomy): Eukaryota > Metazoa > Chordata > Mammalia > Chiroptera > Vespertilionidae > Murina > Murina feae. The sequence goes on along the minus strand of PVJC01038891.1, from coordinate 4,057 downwards.
TGTTAGAAGGGACTAGTGCAGTATTAAGTCAAGGAGCACTTTTCTTCTCTACTATACAAAATTCTTTTGAGTATTTAACCAATATTTCATGAATTATAAACTTTTTCATTCTGGCTGGCAAAGATAGGCATTATTCCCAACTATCCAAACAGTAAGCTTGGGCAATTTTGTGCTTACAAAATTTATTTTATGTCTCGCAGGATCATGTCCTTTGAGTTATGTCCAGTGTATTGTTTCATACATTTTATCCAGGTTTTAGTTGTTTTGCAGGAAGGAATATAAGCCCTACATTAAGGCTGCTTTGGTTCCGCCTAATGAGCTGTGAAGAGATAAAATTGTTTCCAGTAAGTTTAAATATACCCTGGAACAAAGCTCAGTAGTATCTGTAGGGATACATAATTATCCATCACTGAGCTTCTTCCAGGCGGATGGAGTAATAGGGCATCCTAACTCTCTCAGTGTGCATGCCTCTTTTCTCAGATACTCCGCTCAGCAAACCTGAGTTTGCTCAAACCCCCAAGGATTCTTACTCTATATCTTCAACTCAAAGATATTAGTGTGCGTTCCGCCCTGCCTTTGCTATAGGCAGGAAATTCTCTCCAGGCTGTAATTTGTGGCGATGTTAGAACTCATGCATTTGTTTCCTTTCTTCAAGGCTCCTTGACTTGGGAGGTTTGACATCCAATGTTTAAAAACAGGTGTTTCCATATTTTGGGTTTTTGGTTGTTTATTTGAGGTAAATCTGGTTAATGTTACTCAATGGTCTCCAGAGACAGAACTGTCTCCAGCAAGTTTTATCATCCTGAAATTACACAAAACATCAAATGAGCCCACTATATTCATATGAATGTGCTGATTTGACTGGTGAACCGAAGGCAGCAAACATTTTAGGTGACTTAATAAGACATACAGGAAGTAGACAGTGAGACACCAACCTGACAAAATGCAAGGGCGTTATTCTCGCAACCAAGTTTCTAGGAGTGCTATAATTTCGAGGACATTAAGAAACCCCCGCCAAGGGAAAGACAAACTTCTGATCCTTCCGTCACTGATCCCTGAAAAGCAGAATGACGATGATTTTAGGCTGTTTGGGGGTTGAAGGCTAAATATACCCTAGTTGTGGGGACTATACCAACTATCTGCATATTGGCCTGTCAGGCTGCCAGTTTTTAGTGGGCCAAAGCATGGCATTGCGGCAAATCCAAGCTGAAGTACATGCAAGCTGCTCTAGTATTAGAGCCGCATGATATACCAGAACCATTAGTACTTGAAATGTCAGAGTGATAGGCAGCCACTAGAAAGATCAATAGCACAGAACTCTGGTATGTCTCTTCCTTTGCAGGGGTCTATTCTCCTTTGACAAATAGCTCTGGCTTGCTAATGGACTTAAAGATTTTCTTTCTGTTCTTTAGAGAATTGCATTTCAGAAAATTTTCCGTTCATCTAGGCAGTTTAAGATGTTGGCCCTATTTTTTCCATTATTCCTGACCATTTTAACATCAATGGGATCTGTGATAAAAATCTGTACTTTTATTCCTGATATTGATAAATTGTTTTTCTCTTGATTTTATTGATCAGTCCAGTTAGAGTCTTATCAGTTTTGCTAATATTTTCAAAAAATCAATTTTTCTTTTGTTTAGTTCTATCAATTGAATTTCTATCACCTTCATTATTTATTCATTTCTGCTTATTTTTGGATTGCTATGCTCTTTTTTCTCCTAATTTCTCATGTTTAGGCATTAATGTTGTAGGCAGATTAATGCCACCCGCAAAATATTTACATTGTAATCCCCCAAACCTATGAATATATTACCTTAAATGACACAGGGACTTTGAAGACGCCATTAAATTAAAGATTTTGAAATGGGGTGATTGTCCTGGGTTAGTTCAGTGGGCAGCATGTCTGTCATCAGAAGGACCATTTTAATAGAGTCAGAATCAAAGAAGTAGGTCATAGAAGCAGAGGTTAGAATTATGCCACTGCTGGGAGGAGTTATGAGCCAAAAAGTACAGGCAACTTCTGGAACTTAATAAAATACATGAATCTCTTTTCTTGCAGAATCTGACAGAAGCTTGCAGCCCTGCCAACACTTTCGGTTTCCTCACATTCTAAGATGACTGGCCACTGTAAGATAATATATGTGTGTTGCTTTAAGCCACTAAATGTGTAGTAATCTGTTATAGCAACAATAAGAATTGAATACACTTAGAAAATTTATTTTAGATTTGTTTTCTAATATGGGAATTTAAAATTATGTTTCCTCCTAAGCAGTATTTTACAGTTTTATATTTTCAATGCTGTGCAACTTAAAACAGTCTCAAATTTTACTTGTGATTTCATGGAAGGACCATGAAAAATGTGGTGTTTCATTTCCAGATTTAGCCCTTTCTTTTCCTAGGTATAATTATTTTACTGATTTTTAATTATTTTTTTGTTCAGTACATTAGCTGCTGGCTTCATGTACCTTTTAACTTGAAATTGAAATTTGAATTAAAATATGAGAAAACTATACAGTGATAATATTGTAAAGACTCACTATGCAAAACTTGTACATAACCAGAGTCCAAATATTTCATTAAAATACTATATTAGTTAAATTTAAAAATTATATTTTCTACATGTTGAGTTAAACAGAATATATCATTAAATTAAAATGAATTTTGTTTTTCTTTTTTTATTTTCATGTGGCTAATAAGAATTTTAAAGTTTACATGTATGGCTCACCTTTGAGGCTTGCATAATCCTATTATAATAAAAGGCTAATATGCAAATCAACCAAACGGCAGAACAACCCATCTCTAGGATGTGCACTAACCACCAGGGGCAGACACTCAATGCAGGCTCATGGCTGGCAAGCACAGTAGCCGTGGTGGGAGCCTCTTCCACCTCTGAGGCAGTCAGACATCCCCTGAGGGTTCCCAGACTGCAAGAGGGCGCAGGCAGGACTGAAGGACCGCCCCCTGAGTGCATGAATTTCATGCACTGGGCCACTAGTCTTATTATATTTCTACTAAGAGTAAAAATAACTGTTGTTGTTTTATTGAATTTATTAAATTGATAAAGCTATTTCCAGGACATTAACATCTTATATAATAAAATAATATGCAAAATTGACCAAACGGTGGAAGGACCAGTCAATATGACACTCAATGCAGGATCTGCCCCCTGATGGTCAGTGTGCTCCCACAAGGGAAGTGTCGCTCAGCCAGAAGCTGGGCTCATGCTGATGAGCGCAGCGGTGGTGGTGGGAGCCTGTCCTGCCTCCACAGCAGCGCTAAGGATGTCCAACTGTCCCCAAAGGCTCCTGGGCTGTGAGAGGGCACAGACCAGGCTGTGGGATCCCCCCCCTTTAAGTGCATAAATTTTATGCACCGGGCCTCTAGTCTTTAATAAAAATATATATCATAACCCTCAATTTGTTTCTTTTTAAATTTCTCTCAATATTTATTGTTTAATTGTAGAGGATTTGCTTATGTTTTGCTTCATGTTTTTCTTAATAGTTGATGGCTTTGATGTTATTACAAATGTTATCTTTTTAATTTACAGTTTTTCTTCTTACATATAGAAAACACAACTGATTTCTTACATTGATTTAATAAGTATTGACTAAATTATTAACTAACACCATAAAATATCTTTAGAATATTCTTATATATTTCTTTAACTTGTTTTTATTAACATGGATAGGATTCCACTAACATGTCAAACACATTTCAATATTATAACTTTTGCTCAAATTGTCTGCTTTGCCTAAAATTATTATAAATTTAGAAAAAATAGTTAAGGAAACTTAAAGAATTCACTTGTAAATTAGACATTAATTTATTTATTTTTCTACTTAGGTCCAGGCATGTTCTGAGGTACTGTGGATTCAAGTATGTTAAAAAATTCTTATTTTTTACCCATATTTAATAGAACCAATATGTAAATAAAATATATAATTATCTACCCAAGATCAGGTGATTCCAGAAAAAAAGCTTGGAAGATAACTTTTAAGCTGAAATATATATATATATATATATATATATATATATATATATATATATATATATATAT
>PVJC01038890.1:0-16537 GCA_004026665.1 Murina feae | reverse complement strand
ATATATATATATATATATATATATATATATATATATATATATATATATATATATATAATTTGCCAGCTCCCTGCCAGCGGTGCTATTTTCTTGAAGTGCTAAGCTCAGCCTGCCCAGTTTTGTGGTTGACCCTGCAAGTTAACATACCTGGTCCGGCAAGTTGAGCATTTTCTGTGAACATATAGCTGTTTATTAAGATACTGTAGATTAATTGAATTATACTGTGGAAGAGATGGATTAATCAGTATTTAGAACAAAAGAAGAAAGAAAAAAAATGATAAGGACATGGAATAGAGGTCCACATCCCTTTCCAAAATACTTGGAGCTAGTTATTCTTGGAATTCATAACATTTTTCAGATTCTGAAAAGATACTATGGTGCATATACTAAATATTTCATAATCCCCTAGGAGCTTGGGGCAGCACCTTATAACATGCTCCCATAAATCCAGACCAGGTTTTGTCAACAAAAGTCAGGTCATATTTTGCTTGTCAAAGAATTACATAAAAGGAACTTTTTATTTTCAGAGCTTTTTTGGGTTACTAAATCTTGGATGAGAGATTGTGGCACTGCAATTCTCTGGTGATCCAATTTGGATGTTATTAATCATTAATTAGGACTTTGGGCCTCCTTAGATAGAACCTCCTCTACCTCCCATGGACTAGTCTCCCATAGACAGAACTTCTTTCTCCTAGAAAGGAGTTGAATTAGGACTCTAGGTGCCTCACTTGCTTCTTTGGTCACATAGTACAGGATAGACATTAATACTCACCGAAGGAATGCGCTCACCATGTTGTTTTCCGTTCAAACAGGTGGGCCAGCTGTAGTTTCCCCTCTTCATGTCACGACAATGAAGCAGTAGAAAGGAGTAGCTGCTCCCCCTTTCTGCAACCACCACCCTGGAGACTTTTCGTGTCAGACTGAAAGTCTGCTCAGCCTTTGCAACCAGCTGTTTGATAGTCACTGTAGCTGCAATGTTTACAGGAGCTGCAGAAGATGTTGTTTACAGGGCTCTTGCCTTTTTTCCTTTTGAATTTTTTAAAATCTGTTTTGGAAAGAACAGATCAAATGTTGGCTTCTTAGTGACAGAGTAGCTATAAATATGTTCTGAGGGATCTTGGTCTGTGCAATTTTCAGCAGGCAGTGAACTTGTTCACCTAATAGATACTATCTCAGAATGTGTGTCTATCTCAGTAATTTAGGTGTTCTCATTTCTGATTCTTCTATTGTCAGCCAAATATTTACTTCTATATATCTCTATTCCTTCTCAGTCCTAAATTAATACATTCCTTGTTTCTCTCAGAAAGGAGTCGGAGTTTTCTCCTTTCCAAATCTACTCTAATAAAAGAGTAATATGCAAATTAACCACCAGCCTGAGACACCTAAGCCACGCCCACCACCCAAGCCACACCCCCAACCAATCAGAGTGGCTATATGCAAATTAACCCAGCCAAGATGGAGGCCTGCAGCCACGAAACTAGAGCAAACAGGAGGCTTCCATTGCAACTGCCTGCCTAGGCTGGCTGGGTCTCTGCTCACGGGAACAATGTTTCAATTATAGAAGCCATGGAGCTGAAGCAAATAGGAGGCTGCCTTACCTGCTTAGGCCTCCACAAAAGGTAACAAAGATTCAATTATAGAAGATAAATAAACTGCAGAAACCTGATTCCAGCCAGCCTCGCTGGGACATTGGGTCAATGGGAGCTGTGGGCAGCCTGAAAATGGCCCTCAGCCCCTCACCCAGGCTTCCCAGGCACACCAGTAGGGACTCAAACCCTAAAGGGGATGTGGGCAGCCTGAATACAGCCCTCAGCGCTTCACCCAGGCTGGCCAGGCACCCCAGTAAGGACCCGAACCCTGAACGGGCTGTGGGCAGCCTGAAAACGGCCCTCAGCCTCTCATCCAGGTGGCCACACCCCCATGGGGTGAGCTCAGGTTCCCACTGGGGGGCTTGGCCAGCCTGCAAACAACCATCAGCCTCTCATTCAGACTGTCCAGGCATGCCAGCAGGTGGACATCCCCTGAGGGCTCCCAGACTGTGAGAGGGCACAGGCCAGGCTGAGGGACCCACCCGAGTGCACACATTTTTGTGCACCAGGCCCCTAGTTATATTCATATGTATATATTTTTGCCTCCCCAGAAAGTTCAGTGTCACAGCACCTTCATCTTAGGCTGTAAGTGCTCAAGAGCCTGATTTGGACTCATTTGCAAATGAACTTTGCAGTCAGTCCCCTTTGCTTTCTATAATGTAGTTTATTGGTAGTTGCCAAAAGTTTCATTTTATTGGAAAATCTTATTATTGTAAGGGCATCTTGAATGTACAAAGATAGAAGTAGAAATAATAAGACAGAAAGAGCACTGGATTAGAATTTGAGCCCTAGGTTTGCTGATGGCTAATTGTGCTATCTGAGAAGAATCAATAAACTTTCCTGACCCTCAGTTTTTCATCTTAGAATATAGCTAGTAATGTCTACCTAATTGAGTTATTGTGAGGATTAAATGGGGAAAAATAAATAAAATATGTAACAGAGTGTCTAGCTCATGGTAAATACCTCAATAGATATTAGTTGAATCTGAGTGGCACTTTAAAAAATTTCATTTATTTTTACAGCATTCTGCATGAAGGCATGGTATTAGCCCATTTTATAGATGAGGAAGTGAGGCAGGGGCAACATTTAGTGACTTGCCCACCGAAGCCTGGAAATGAATTCAGGTCACCTGACTTCTGGATTGGATGTAATTTTTAGGCTAAAATATTCAGAGGTGGGAGAGATGGATGATTTGCAAAGTAGGACTTTAAAGTGATCTTTGGGCCCACCCAGTGTGGTTATGTGGTTGAATGTGGACCCATGAACCAAGAGGTGGCTGGTTTCATTTCCGGTCAGGGAACATGCCTGGGTTGCTGGCTCGATCCCCAGTGGGTAGTGTACATGAGACAGCCGATCAATGATGTTTCTATTTCTTTATCCTTTTCTCTTCCTCTACCTCTAAAATCAATAATAACATATTTAAAAATAAATATAGTGATCTTTGGGAAGCCAGCATATTCACATCTTGTGTTCTTAAGGTGATTGAAAGAAAGAGTCAAGCCTAGCCAGTTTGGCTCAGTGGATAGAGTGTCAGCCTGCAGACAGAAAGGTCCTGGGTTTAATCCTGATGACTGGGTTGTGGGCTTGATGGGGAGTGCAGGAGGCAGCCAATCAATGATTCTATCTCATCATTAATATTTCTAGCTCTCTCTCTCTCCCCCCCTACTTCTCTGAAATCAATAATTTTTTTTTCCAAAAAGAGTCAAGTAAAAATGACCTTAAGTGATCCTATATAATAAAGAGGGAATATGCAAATTGTCCATCACTCCAGTCAATTTGCACCCACAGCTGAGGCTAAGTTCCCATAATGAGCCTTAAGGAGCAATCAGCAGGGACCTGAGGCTGCGCGCCCACCCACCTCCTGCATGGGGCTTGACAGGGGACCTCAGGTCGGGCCTTCCACCCACAGGGCTTCACAGGAGACCCCAGGCCATGCCCCCCGCCCTGGCCCCAGGCCAGGGGACCTGAGGCTGTGCCCCCACTCAGTGGGACTTGACGGGGGCCCTCAAGGTGTGCCCTCCACTCTGGTGCTGGGCCAGGGGACCTCAGGCCATGCCCCCCACCCCGGGACCAGGCCAGGGGATCTCAGGCTGTGCCCCCTGCCCCGACGCCAGGCTAGGGGATCACAGGCCACTCCCTCTGCCCAGCAGGGCTTGATGGGGTACCTCAGGCTGTGCTTCCCTACCCTGGCACCCAGGGGACCTGAGGCTGCACCCCCCTGCCTGGCAGGGCTTGACAGGGTGGGACCAGATGGGTCTGGATCTAGCCCAATGAAGGGGGGGCCATCCAGGTTTGGGTCTCAAGCAATTTTGAGGTGCATGTGGGTGGTTGCAGACTTGACTCTGGGTTCCATGGTGCACCCCAGACTCTGACAGGAGGAAGATTTTCATATATGTTTTACTAATTTTCTTTAATCTCTGACACTTCTATTATAGAGAAAGGGCAAATAGCAATATTAAATTATTTCCTCTAATTAATCTCCTTTTAATGTGCATGAATTTCGTGCACTGGGCCACTAGTTTAATAAATAATGAATGTAATGTGTTCTGGAATGGCACTTGTGATCAATAGTGGACTCTTTTATTTGGGGTGACTCAATATTTCTGGAGCATCCTTTAATTCTACATATCTTCACAAGGCTATTGTGTCATGTAAAATGCAAGACAATTTAGGTCAACTGTCTTGTCCAACAACAATAAGTATGATGAATATGTTCACGGATCTTTTTATTATAGCCACATCAATTGGTTCTCTGGAAAGATCTGGGAAATGTATACCTCAGCATATATCTTTAGAATGCCTATTAAAACTCTTGAAACTCAGCAATCTCAAATGAAGCACTTTGTGAGTTGTGCTTTATTTGAACTAGTTTGACTATTAGTAATTTTCCCATCTGTCTTTCTTTTTCTATCAGGTAAGAAAGATAATATAATATTATACTCTATTGTTCTATTTTTGAAGAGTTGTTTTTCATTTGTTTAAATTGTTAGAGAACATAGGTGTTGACCTACTTCCCCTGTTTTCATAGCAGTATCAATTATTTTCACCGAACCTATACTTACTGGAGCACACTCTAAATTATATATTTCTCTTCTGGAGGGAGGGGAAAACACACACTGTGGTGCTTGGGAGAGTCAATGAGTATCTAATTAAAAGCCTACTTGTGCCTTAATTTTAAACATAAGTCTTCATGAGTAAATATTACATTAAAGAACAAAGCCACTTGAGAAGCTTGTAAGAGTCACTGCAGTTAACTCAAATGCAATCCCCGCCCCCCCCCAGCTATAAGAACGATGATGATTTGATGGTTTTAAAGTGACCAATAACGTGTAGCTTGAGTTGAGGGATGATTGGGGCCGTGGCGTTTATAAACTTTTCATTCCTAAGATCTTGACTCTTTTATAAGTATGTCACTTCCTAGGAAACGGAGGAAGGACTCAGGATATTTTTTTCTCTTAGCTTCATTGGCCCCAATGTACAAAATCAAAAGCCTCACAAAAATAACCACATACAAGCTTACCTTCTGCTTATGCACATAAATCATGTCTTGTGCTTCCAGTGATGCCCAGGTAACTTGTGGGTCAGTTTTGCAAGAGAAATGTTCAAGGCTTTGGATGCTTGTCCTAGCTCAAGCTGTGCTCCTACTGTGCTTAAGGTCTCCAGGGATTTTGGCAAAGTGATGGCTCTGCAAATACCTCTGACCCAGCCCTATCTGCTTTGGGAAGCTTATGCTCTTTCATGGCGACCTCTCCCACTTCCTTCTTCTAATTACAGATTAATGACACGTGTGCAGAAACTTTGTTATTTCCAAGGAGTATATCAAGGAAGAAACTGTTTTTTTTTAGCAACAAAAAACCACAGACAAAATGGTTTCCTCTGATTATGTTTTTGCTGATTATGAATATGCCTAAATAATTTCATACGTGTATGCTTTCTGTAAAACATTCACAGTCATCAGACAAGGGAGGAAATTGCAAAGCCCATTCCTAAGTAGGCTGACAGAGCCTCTTAAATTAAAAAAGATAGACTGTTAAAAAGAAAAGAGGTTGCCCTAACCAGTTTGGCTCAGTGGATAGAGCATCGGCCTGCAGACTGAAGGGTCACAAGTTCTATTCCGATCATGGGCATGTACCTTGGTTTCGGGCACATCCCCAGTGGGGAGTGTGCAGGAGGCAGCTGATTGATGTTTCTAACTCTCTATCCCTCTCCCTTCCTCTCTGTGAAAAAATCAATAAAATATATTTAAAAAAAGAAAAGAAAAGAGGCACCTTGAAAGTTTGCTAGTTGCACTGCCAGAGATAGGCACATGGAATACTCAGGCCCCATTGAAGGGTCTTAGTGATTTTGTCCATTGGTACAAACTTTACCTTGAATTTATCATTACTTTGGAACACTTGGGTAACCCAAGTCTGAAGATTTTTTTCCTCCTATGACATGCTGTCATTCATATGCTGACTTTAAGTACATGATCTTATCTATTAGTAAATTTAAAAAATATATATACTTTAATGAATATTAGGTAGCAACTTAAATATCTTCTAATGGGAAATTGGTTTAAAAATGAAAGTATCAAAATAAGGCAATTCTATGCAACAATTGAAAGACTGAGGTAGACTTATCTCTAACTGATGTGTAAAGATCACTAGGATATTAAGTGAAAAAAGCAAGCTGCAGAAGAGTTTGTATAACGTGATACTATTTTTTTTTAAACAGTAACAAAACTCCTGTGTATGTGCATAAGCATAGAAAAATGTCTCAAATTACACCTCTTTCTCTTTTCCCCCTTCTTCTTTTCTCTCTCTGTCTCTCTCTCCATTCTTGTATTATTTATTTTTGTTAAAAGTTGGTGTTGAATTTTGTCATATGCTTTTTTGGGGGTAATTTTTACCTTGAAATAATTTTAAGCTTACTGAAAAATTTTAGTTTCAAGAATAGTACATAGAAGTCCTATATACCTTCCCTCAGATTCACCAATTGTTATTTTCCATCTCTCTTTCTCTACAAATATACATATACTAATGGCCCAGTGCACGAAATTCATACACATTAAAAGGGGATTAATTAGAGGAAATATTTTAATATTGCTATTTGCCCTTTCTCTATAATAGAAGTGTCAGAGATTAAAGAAAATTAGTAAAACGTATATGAAAATCTTCCTCCTGTCAGAGTCTGGGGTGCACCATGGAACCCAGAGTCAAGTCTTCAACCACCCACATGTACCTCAAAATAGCTCAAGACCCAAACCTGGATGGCCTCCCTTCATTGGGCTAGATTCAGACCCATCTGGTCCCACCCTGTCAAGCCCTGCCAGGTAGGGGGGTGCAGTCTCAGGTCCCCTGGGTGCCAGAGCAGGGGGGCATGGCCTGAGGTCACCCATCAAGCCCTTCTGGGAGGAGGGAGTGGCCTGTGATCCCCCAGCCTGGCGTCGGGGCAGGGGGCACAGCCTGAGATCCCCTGGCCTAGTGCTGGGGGGGGGGCATGGCCTGAGGTCCCCTGGCCCAGCACCAGGGTGGAGGGCACACCTTGAGGGCCCCCGTCAAATCCCACTGAGTGGGGGGCACAGCCTGAGGTCCCCTGGCCTGGGGCCAGGGCGGGGGGCATGGCCTGAGGTCTCCTGTGAAGCCCTGTGGGTGGAAGGCATGACCTGAGGTCCCTTGTCAAGCCCCATGCAGGAGGTGGTGGGCGTGCAGCCTCAGGTCCCTGCTGATTGTTCCTTAAGGCTCATTATGGGAACTTAGCCTCAGCTGTGGGTGCAAATTGACCGGCGTGATGGTCAATTTGCATATTCCCTCTTTAGTATATAGGATTATTTTTACTTGAGCATTTGAAATTAAGTTGCAAAAGCATGATGCTCCATTACCTCTAAATACCTCAATGTGTATTTTCTTAAGATAAAAACATTCCTTACATAGCCACAGAATCCCATAAAAACCATGAAATTAACTTAGATAGCATACTATTTTCTAATCCAAAGATGCCCACTCAAATTTCACTGATTGCCTCAATGAGGTTCTTTATAATTCCAGAACTGAACATGTCTCCTTAGTTGTCTTCAGTCTGGAACAAGTCATTTAATCTCTCCTTACTGACATTTTTGAAGTGTACATGGCAATTAGTTTGAAGAATGTTCTTCGATTTGGAGTTGTCTAATTTTTGTCTTGATTAGATTCAGTTATATTATGGGAAGATGACAGAAGTAATGGTGTGTTTTTCTCAGTGCATGTTATCAGATGGTATATGGTGTGAATTTAATTTATTACTAGTGATGTTCACTTTTACCATTTGGTTAAGATGGTGTCTGTCAGATTTCTCTCCAATAAACTAATGGAATATCAGTAAGTATTGATAAGTATTCATTAAGATTTTACTATTTTGTAGGGAGATAGTTTATGGCTGCATAAATATCTGGTTCTCCATTATAATTCTATGCGTGAACTTTGGCATCCACAGTGGCTTCTTACCTGACCTAATTATTATTAAGATGGTCGATAGATAATTATATAATGCTACCATTCCTTCTATACTTATTAGTTGATATTCTACTATAACATAGAGCCTTCCCTTCTTGTTTATATTTTTGTTTTTTTAAGCCTTTATTGTTCAGATTACTACAGTTGTTCCTCTTTTTTACCCCCATAGCGCCCCTCCTCCCAGTTCCCATCCCAACCTCTGTCCTTACCCTCGCCCCCTGCTGTTCTCATCCATAGGTGTACAATTATTGCCCAGTCTCTTCCCACACCCCCAACACCCTTTTCCCCTCAAAAATTGTCAGTCCACTCCCTTTCTATGCCTCTGATTCTATTCTATTTACCAGTTTATTCTGTTCACCAGATTTTTTATTCACTTGATTTTTAGATTCACTTGTTGATAGATATGTATTTGTTGTTCAGAGTTTTTATCTTTACTTTTTCTCCTTATTCCTCTTCTCAAAGCATACCTTTCAGCTTTTCATATAATACGGGTTGAGTGGTGATGAACTCCTTTAGCTTATTTTTGTCTGTGAAGCTCTTTATCTGACCTTCAATTCTGAATCACAGCTTTGCTGGGTAAAGTAATCTTGGTTGTAGGTTCTTGCTATTCATCACTTTGAATATTTCTTGCCACTCCCTTCTGGCCTGCAAAGTCTCTGTTGAGAAATCAGCTGACAGTCATATGGATGCCCCCTTGTAGGTAACTAACTGCTTTTCTCTTGCAGCTTTTCAGATTCTCTCATTGTTTTTTGCTCTTGGCATTTTAATTATGATGTGTCTTGGTGTGGTCCTCTTTGGATTCCTTTTGTTTGGGATTCTCTGTGCTTCCTGGACTTGGAAGTCTATTTCTTTTACCAGGTAGGGGAAGTTTTCTGTCATTATTTCTTCAAATAGGTTCTCAATATCTTGCTCTCTCTCTTCTTCTGGCACCCTTATAATTCTGATGTTGGTACGCTTGAAGTTGTCCCAGAGGCTCCTTACACTGTCTTCATATTTTTGGATTCTTTTTTCTTTTGGCTTTTCCAATTGGGTGTTTTTTGCTTCTTCATATTTCAAATCTTTGACTTGATTCTTGTGATCCTCTAGTCTGCTGCTGGATCTCTGTATATTATTCTTTATTTCAGTCAGTGTATGCTTTATTTCTAGCTGGTCCTTTTTCATATCCTCAAGAGTCTCACTAAATTTATCAGCAGTCTCTAGAAAACTCCTGAAAAACCTTATAACCGTGGTTTTGAATTCTATATCCAGTCATTTGCTTTTCTTCTTGTTTATTTATATCAGTATGGATTCATGGATTCCCACTTTATTGAATGAGTTATAATTCATTACCAGCATTGTTTCCTTTGACACTCAAACTGGCCCAGATTTGGCCAGTGGACCCTTTTTAAGCTCCTGTCTCCATCATTCTTTGAGAGCTTCCATATTTCCTATCACAAAAAATTCCAGGCTCATCTGATATATTCCCTGCTCCAGCCTTGGAATCACCCTTTCTCCATGGAGACCTAGTTCCTTTTGGTTGGGAATAATATTTAGAATTCAAGATTTAGGCATCACAATTGCTCAGTGCTACAAGGTATTCTTAGGGGATACAGCTACATGCACAAATACATTATCTTTATCTGTATCTATATATTTCGGAAAACTTATGTTCATGCCAATGCCTCTGATTGCAGTCCAATATCACATGAATTATTCTAGCCTTTCCTTTTGCATATTTGTACCATCCTTCATCAGTGAGAAACCTGGATCCCTTATTTTCAATGTGTTTGAATAATTCTTTTGGATGCAACCAATCACCCATCCATGACGGTTAAGAGCCAAGAGATTCTCCTAGCTCTGGTGGTGTGCTACTAGCTGAGAGTTCCATGCCTGTATTATTTGGAATGAAATCTTGATGATTTTACTGAGGGGCTATAATCTAGTGGTTAATTGAGAGATTTCTACAGACAGAATGTCAGGTTTTCATAATAGCTACTAGAGGCCCAATGCATGAAATTCATGCATAGGTAGAGTCCCTAGACCTGGCCAGTGATCAGGGCTGATCTGTGGGGCAACCAGTGGGGCGATACCCACCCCCCAACTGGCACCTGCCTTGGCTGGCGTGGGGCCTGTGGGCTGGGGGCAACTCCAGTGTTAGCGTCTGCTTCCTGGTGGTCAGTGCGCATCATAGCAACCGGTCGTGCTACCAGTCGTTCTGCTATTTGGTCGATTTGCATATTAGGTTTTTATTATATAGGATGCCCTTGCTAGCTGTGTGATATTTGGTAAACTAGTTAATTTCTCATTGTCTCTAAGATTCTCTTTTCAAAGAGGAGCCATAAACAGAAGAAAGCGACCACCTTGATGCTTCTTACTGATTTGGATATAGACCCTGTGTCTCAGAATAAAGGGTTCTGCCTTTTCCTCTCAAGTAACCACGGACTGAACAATGGACAGCAACCTCAGCAGGCCATAGGGCATGGACAGTATGAGAGGGCTTCAGGGTAGTGGGTGGGCTGTATTAGCCAGAGGGAGGGAGGCATCAAAAAGGAAGCTTGTTTATGACATCAGTTCACTTGTAATAACTATAAGCCAGTGGAGAATGATGCTATAAATTCAAGACCTCAGTTTTTTGTTTGCAAACTGAGGATGGTGATGTGAGCTTCCCCTTCTTAGAAAATTGTTGTGCAAGGATGAACCCAGCTAATGTACATGAAGTGGGAGATGTTTAAAGAACATTTTCCTTCTCCCACCCTTTTTCAAAAGGAAAACATTCACTGTATAACATTTAGAAAATGCAGATAAGCAAAAATAAGGGAATAGCTATCACTGGTAATCCCACTAGGTAAAGGTAACTATTTACATTGGGAATAGGTCCTTCCAGTCCTACTTCTATGCATATTGGGTAAAAGGCACTAACATTATGGGGTTTCCCTCCCTTCTTTTCTTCCAGTGCAGGGTGAAGATGAGAGTCCCTCTGGATACCACTCTTGATTCTCCTGAGGCTCACTGGCAGTTCAACATCCCCATAAAGCAGTCAGCAAGCCTGCCAGGGTACATACTCTCACCTTGTGGACAATGCACTCCTCCTGGTGGGCACTTCTGTGTTGGCAGCCCCTTTCTTCTCAGGAGTAGAAGTCCAGGGAACAAGTTTCCTCACGCTTTGATCACAATGAATCACCAACTGCAGAGGCTGGCTGCAGGCCAGATTCTGGGGCAAACAGTAATGCAAGCCTTTCTATTAAGTGCTATGTTATTGAAGTTCATCTGTGCTGAGGTGTTTGGGAGAGCAAATGAAGCTCTAGAATAGATTCAGAGGATCACCATTCTAAGATGTGCACACAATGATTCATGGGCTCATCCCTTCTATACTGCCTTTGATGTTGGTGTTAGTTCATCTGGCTGGTCCACTGAACATATGCTTGGTCATCTTGTAAATATTTTCTCAAAGGTTACATAACACTATATTGGTGCCAGGGGAGGAAAAGGGGGAAGAAGAATATGTAAATTAGCTTTTTTCCTTGGAATTTTTGCCACATAACCAATGAAAAGATTCTAGTCCTAGTTTAAATTAGCTTTGTAGCCCTTTATTTCCTCTAAAGACCCACTGGTTTTCCATTATGTATGTCCATGTCCACAAAAATTCACCAGTCTGGGGCACTGTTCTGGCATGTCATCTGTATCTTTCTTTCATTTAATGAACATATTGGTATATTCTAAGTCTTCTGCCCAAAACTTATTTCTTACTATTAGTGGCTTAAAATTTCACCCTTAGAGATTTGAGAACTTTGTTTCTGGAACATTTTATTCACCAAAAAGAAAGCATCTGATTAAAACATAAATGACTTTTCAGCCTTTATAGAAAATGCATTGCTGTGTATACAAACTCCAAGGGAAGGAGGAAATAAACTTACAAAAGAGATGGTGACAAGGGACCAGGAGGAACTAAAGCTATGTGTCATCTCAGCATGTTTCCTGAGTTTGCTGCTTTCATCATCTAACAAGCAGTTGGTTATAGCTCAATTTCTTTATTAAAATCCATCACCACTGCCCCACACCATTATTTCCCTTCGCATCAAGCTTAGCAATGGTATAATCAATGCTGCATATAGCCACAACTCCTTTGATCCCTGCCCAGTACTCTCCTGGTAAACCCTACTGAAATTTATCTCTGGATGGTTCTGTCCCTGCACCTGAGCAGCTGAATGTGGCTGGAGTCAGGCTCCCAACTTTGAGGACTGTCCCATGTCAACTATATGACTGTCAACCTTAGGGAGCCCTCAGTACACCTGGCAGTGCCACTTAATTTCCCTAGTCAGTTAACTCTTGTACTCTGAGAGAATACAATTTCATATCTGTTCTTTCCCAACATACCAGAACCTTCTCAGGGGTCCTCCCCCTCAGCTGCTGTCCTTGATTCCAATAGAATAACTGACATGATCATAAGAGGACATCCTAGACTTTATCCACAAATATACCAACCTTCTCACTTTTGGACTTAGATACTTTGCTTTCTCTTTTGTTAGGAATGATGAACAGTTTGTGCTAATCCCTTCTTACCTACTTGGGTACTTGGCTCCTGAATCCTTCTCTCCACTGCATCCTTGGGCACCTCCACTCTTTTGGATCATTCTCATTAACATATATGTACATTGGTTTTATTTATTTATTATTTTTTATTGCTTAAAATATTACAAAGAGTAGTACATATGTCTCCTCCCCCCCCTTGACCTTCCCCCAGCCTCCCCTACACCCCAGTGTTTTATGTCCATTGGTTATGCTTATATGCATGCATAAAAGTCCTTTGGTTGATCTCTTACACCCCCCCAACCCTCCCCAGACTTCCTGCTGTAGTTTGACAGTCTGTTTAATGCTGCTCTGCTTCTGTATCTATTTTTGTTTATCAGTTTATAATGGTCTTTATTATCCATAAATGTGTGATGTCATGTGGTATTTTTCTTTCATTGATTGGCCTATTTCACTTAGCATAATGCCCTCCAGATATATGGGTCATGTTTTCTTATCCACTCAGTTACCCTATGTCTTTTGATTGGGGCATTCAATCCATTGACATTTAAAGTTATTATTGATAAACTTATTATTGATAGATAATTGTTTGTCGCCATTTTAATTCTTTACCTCTGTGTTCCTTCTTCGTTTCCTTTTTTTTTCTTTTTACAGCAGACCCTTTAACACTTCTTGCATTGCTGGTTTGGTGGTAACAAACTCCTTTTTTGTCTGTGAAGCTCCTGATTTCACCCTCAATTTTGATTGGTAGCTTTGCTGGGTACAGTATTCTTGTATTCAGACCCTTCCTTTGCATGACTTTGTATATTTCATTCCATTCCCTTCTTGCCTGATGTGTTTCTGTTGAGAAATCAGTGGATAGTCTGATGGGGGATCCTTTGTAGGTAACTTTCTGTCTCTCTCTGGCTGCTTTTAAGATTCTTACTTTGTTGTTGGTGTTTGCCAATTTAATTATGATGTGCCTTGGCATTGGTCTTTTGGGGTTCATTTTGTTTGGAACTCTGTGAGCTTCTTGGAGTTGTGTGAGTTTTTCTTCCCTATATCAGGGAAGTTTTCTGTCATTATTTCTTCAAACAAGCTTTCTATTCCTTGCTCAGTTTCCTTTCCTTCTGACACCCTTATTACATGGATGTTGTTTCATTTCATGTTGTCCCAAAGTTCTCTTAGGCTCTCCTCCTGCTTTTTAATTTTTTTTCCTAGAAGCTGCTCTGCTTGGCTATTTTTTCCTACCTTGTCTTCTAGCTCACTGATGTGGTCCTCTGCTTCTTCTGGTCTACTGTTGATGCTTTCTATTGAATTCTTTATAGCAGTGATGTCATTTTTCATTTCTTCTTAATTCTTCTTCATTTCCTCTTGGTTCTTACACATATTGTTGAATTTGTCTGCCATTCTTCTCAACCATCTTATGACCATTTCTCTGAATTCCTTCTCTGACAGGTTGCTTGCCTCCATTTCATTTACTTCCTTTCATGGTGATGCCTGCTTCTCTGTCATATGTGGGCTATTTCTTTGTCTCCCCATGATCTCTCTTCTCTGGGTGTCTGGTTATGTAGTTCTCTCTCTCCTGCATTGATTTAAAGGTACACAATACAGCACAACAAGGCACAATGCACAAGGTACTGAAGAGAAATATATTCATGATGCTAATAACCCCAAATAAAGGTGACCACCAGAGAAAAGAGACTTAGGGGATAAGAAAAAAAAGAAGAGAAAAAGAAAAAAGGGGAAAAAGAAAAGAAAGAGAAATAATAAAAAAAGGAGTGAAAAAACAAAATTGGGAAAAGGAAAAAAAAATTAAGAGAGAAAAGACAGAGAATGAAATAAAAGAGGGGAAGAAACTATATGGGTAGAAAACTCCAATAGAACATCCTCTAATTCCAACAAATGCCAGCAACAGATACTTAGGGATGAATGCAAACTACAAACAACAACTAATATCAAACAAGGTGAAGGAAAACAGAAGCAAAAAAAGTAACAAAACAAACAAAAAAACAAAAAGAAAAAGCAAAACAATCTCACAAACAAGCATAAAAAACCAGTATAATCAACAATCAAGCTAACAACAGCAAAATGACACAGAGAAAAAGAAATTTGGATAGTGAAGAAAAAGAACAGTGAGGTGTGTATGGACTTAGAGCAGGGGATTGGAGATTAGATATATAAGTAGGGTGAAATTTTAACAGGGGGTAAAGAGGGAGAAGGGAAAATCTAAAGCAGGAATAGGGTAAGAGAAACAAGATAACAAAAGGGAAAAAGTGAGGAAGAGAAAATAGAATGTAGAACGCTAATCCCAAACTAAAATAAATAGAAAATAAAATGACTCTTTTTTAAAAAAGTAAAATAGTAGTAGTAATAATATTGATTAAAAATAAAAATATAATAATTAAAAAGGTAAAATCAAATGAGGAAAAAAGAAAAAATTTAGTTTCTTAAGTAAAAGGTGAAAAAAATAAAAATGTGCAGTAGCAAGGGTCATTCACTTCCTCTACTCTTCTGTTTGGCTCTCCTTTGTCCTGTCAGGTATTCAGGAGAGTATTGAAGTTCCCTGCAAAACACTGCTCCTCCGTGTTGTAAACCACAGTCCTGATTTTAAAGCCGGCAGTATTTCTTTGTTTCCCAGACTGCTTTGTTTCCCAGAGTCAGTTTGTGGTTCATCCCCTGGGTGGCAGTGTTTCTGGAGTGACCTACGGGGCTATAAGTCCTCTCTAGCCAGTATTCCCTATTGCATTTAATACTGGTTTGGGAGAATGGACTGCCCCAGAGCTGGTTTCTTGGTCTGTTACTCCCCGTTCTAATTCCCAAGTTCCACAAACACAACTTTCTCCTGCAGTCTCTGTGAGTGACCCCAATTGGGTGATCCTGTGTATTGGGTTTAATAACCAAAAGCAAGGATTTAATGAGAAAAAAAAAAGGAGCATGAGGAAGTGTACGAGTTTGCAACCTCCACAGTCCAGCTCTGCGCTCAATTCTCCCAACATCTCTTCCTCACGTCCTCTCTCCTCTTGCACTAAGCAGCCAGCACACTGGTAAAATCCAAGGCTGCCTTTCTGCACCTAATCCAGTTATGGGTTGATTTTTCTAGAGTTCTCTTCTAGCAGCAGCCCTGCGGGACCCCTTCCCATACTTGGATCACGCTGGCCCAAAAGGTCGCAGACTTTGTGGGGCGCAGACTTCCCCTGGGCGCGCTCATTCCTCTCTCCAACCTAGATTACAAACCACACCTTTATCTAGGTGAAATCTGACCTTTCCCTGAGGAGGCTCAGGGCTCCTCTGAGTCCATGTATTTGGGCTGCTTGGAATCCGGTGTTCCTGGGTTCGTAGCTGGTCCCTGGATGCCGTATTTGCAGGATCCCTGGGATTTATACACTTCCAATAACAGCCACTCAAGATGGCGTGGTCTCCACTGTAGAGAGATTTCAGCAGCAATGGAGGCTGCCCGGTTAGGGGAGTCTAATCTGGTGATCTCTAACAGTTTCCCAGCTGCAATCTATCTTTCAGCTGGAACTCCTCTGCCAATTCGGGCTCGATGTTACTCGTTTCAGCTGCTCACCCTATCTGTTCCAGGACAAGGCATGGGACACGTCAGCCTAAACTGCCGCCATTTTCTTCTCCCCTCTGATTTTTTTTTTTTTGGATCAGTGTTAACATATTCTCCATTTGTTCTCCCAGAAGCATTCTTTATGTTCCTTGCATTGTTGTGTGTCCCTAGCTGACCCCTGTGGACTGCCTGACTTCTGACTTCTTGTTGGGTTTGGCCAATGGGAGGCACCAGTAGGAGATTAGAGGGCAGGAGAGTGACAGGTTGGGTATTTCCCATTCCTGGCTTGAGTCTCTGCAGTTTTGGCAGTAGGTGCATTTTGCTGCAACTACAGTTTCTATGAGGCAACCTTGCTTCTGGAGCTCCAGCTCTCTCTGGGCCCATGGTACCTCCCCTTGTCTGTTTAGACTCATGGCTCAGAATGCTTTGCCTTT
>PVJC01038889.1:0-16549 GCA_004026665.1 Murina feae | reverse complement strand
GCGTCCCCCAGTGCCAGCCCTTCCCCGAGCCCGTGCGCGCGCCTCCGTACCTCTGTACTTTGCTTCCGCTGCTGCTCTGAGTCTCAGACTCTTCTCTGGTTGTAGGATTTTCACTCAGCCAGCCGTCCTGTGGGTGCGAGTGGTGTCCGTGCGTTCTTCTCGTGGTTTTTCTGAAATAGTTGTTCACAGCTGCATATACAGTGTCTACCCTATGCCGCCATCTTGTTTCTCTCTTTCTGCTTCACTTTTCCTCCAGTTTTGCTATAGCTGCCCTTTGTATTCTGTTAGTCATGCACAGTGCTACACAAATCCTACAAGGTTTTAATGGAAATAATTTATCATTATTATCCTTCTGGTTAAAACACCTCAATATCCAGCGGCATTGTGGCAGAAGTGAGCAATAGCCTTTTAAAGGGCCCCACAAAACGTCTGAAATCTGCAGGCACGGATGAATTTGCACCTACTCTTCGCCTCCTGAACAATGCAGGGAGGAATACACTGCTGTTTTGTTTATTGGTTATATTTCCCTCGGACATTTGTACATACCAGGATTGAAAAGAAGAGCAGGAGCAGTAATGAGACACAATTAATGTCTTGCATAAGTTTCATTCAAATCAGAAAAATGATTCCAAGGACATGGAAGCGAGCACAAGAGGAAACAGCTGGGGCACAGCTGGAAAAGTTGCCGTGATGCCCAAGCATGCACTTGGCATTGATCCTTAGTCTTTTCAGATGAAACGGTGTGGGGATGAGCGGGATTCTTCCAGCTCTCCACCTGATCTATAAAACAAACACACAATGTTGGGAAAGCAAACAAAAAGTGTACATTTTAAAAGCAAGTTTTATGTAGGCTTAGCTTTGGTCCAAAATAAGACATAACAACTCTAGAGGGGACAGTGCAGGCTCCTTGTAAAATGCGTGCATGTGTGTGTGGGTGTGTGTGCTTGTCAATGGAGGAATTGGACACAGAAAGACTTTAACATGGTTATGAAATGTAATTGTCAACTTCAGAGAAAGGCAAAATGATTTCTAAAATCACCAGCAACACTTTGTTCCACTCCAGGTGGGATCTTTTATAATGTTTAATTTCCTCGAATTCGTTTGAAAAAAGGAACAGTGTTGTGACAGGATTTGAGATATGCCAAATTAGCCCCACTCCTCAGCTGGTGCTAGAGTGACTTAGAGAAAGAGAGCAAGTGGACTGTAATGCTCACTCTTAACATTTACCTTTATTTGGTCAACTGAAATACACACCAACTCACAAATGGTATATAATTCAAGAGGGTCAGTTATTAATACATTTTTATTAAATACTAGCAGCTAAATGTGTTAAAATATTTATAATATATAAGTGACATAATTACTGGATTTTACTCTTCAACTGGAATTACCTCCCTGTTACATAAAGGAGACGAGATGCAAGGGTTTCTGGGTTCCTTTCCCAGCTCTCATTGACCGCTAGTCCACCCTTCAAAATGCTCTGGATTTGGGAGGAAGGCCTTGCTCTCAAGTTTCCAAAGAGAATGCTGTTTTAAACCACCACCATCTGTGACGATGCATGCCCTCCACCAGCTATAGAGCACCTCTCCACACAGACATATATGTTTCCAACTTTTCCCATTAGTCTTTCTACGTCCCTGATTCCTGTGACAACTGCTCCCTATTCACCAGCACACCTTTTAAAGTCTCACTGAATTATTCTCCATCTTAATTCACAAACTTTTATGAACACCTCCTATTCCAGTCCCTCTTCAATCTCTAGCTCTTTAGCTCTGTGCCTCTGAGCAAAGCCCATTCTGGGCCTCAATCTTTTCATCCTTAAAACAAAATGTCTTGTTGATTGTGTATACACTCTCTTGCAACTCTGTAAGTCCTTTTGAAATCTGTTTCTGAAAAAAGATAGAGAACATATAGATATTAATATGTATATTCTCAATGTGCAGTTTTAACATCAATTCACATATGGATGCCTATATATGTATGGCAAATATCATATATGAAAAATTAAACTACAGATAAACTATCTTTACGTTCCTAAGTTATAAATGATAGGAAGTAGGTGGTGCCATTTAGTTCTGATCACTTATAACCTAGTTTCTTTTATTTAGTTGAAAGATATTTGAGGCATCAAAATTCCGAAGCAATATGTGGAGCTGGACAATCCAATGAAATTCACCTTAGTACGATTCGATACTTATGCAAATGCATGTATGCAAGGCAAATGCATCACTGCTGGTGCTTGCCAAGAATGCCTGAACAGAGCTGAAGGAAGTACGTGACAAGAGTTTGGGGACCTCCAACCCTTTAAATCATAGCCCTATGAGGTGAGATTAAGGAGAGGACGGGCCTGGCGAGGAGGGAGGCTTCCTCACTTCACCTCCCCCGGGGCACCTCGGCGGAGCTGGGGACCAGTGCTCACAGCGAGCACTTCATAAAGACGAGCTGGGCTGTGTGGTGGCGTACGTCACACCTCGCTAATCGTTACAAAGATGTCCTCACGGAGAAAAGGAACTCAAGCGGGCAATAAGCCAGCCTTCCTCTCTGCCCCAGTGGCAAGGTGAGAGAAGGAGAGATAAAATTTTAAAAATCAACTTTGCCATTGGGAAACGATCTAAGAAAAGGCTAGCCGGACCGTGTAACCTGACAGTGGGCTTAAGTCTTTATAGTAAATACTGTGCCTGCTGATGCTTGAATGAAGCCGTGCATGCCAAATTTACTTGAGTTGACACGGAATTTTTTCAGCAGTTACTTTCCAAGTACCTTGACCGTCCCTGGAATAGGTTGGGGAACAGGGTTGACTTCGCCACCTGCTGGCCGTTTGAGATACTGCGGCTCTCAGGAGCTCACTGCGGACAGCGAGCCTCAGCCGGTTGTGCAAATGCCTCGCTGTAGAGCAGGGCGTCATCTGGCCCGCGCGGTGGGGGAAATAGCCCTGGATCGAGCATCACAAAGCGGCGTGTGTTTGTGGCGGTGCTGGTGCAGGAGTCCCAGTGTTACCACATCTCTGGCGGCTGCCTAAGGCTCCCTCCGTGGATGGCTCCACGTTAATGTCCTCCCTAGGATAGGTGCTATGAGACCTCCCTTACATAGACCAAATGGGAAAATGCTTTTAAAACCACAGGCATTATGCAAACAAACATATTGGTCAGAATTAGGGGTTGGCTTCCTGCAATCTGAGTTGTATGTGCATACGGTCACAAAGCTTTTAAAACCCAAATTCTAACTGGAGTCGCGTTAAGTCATCTTGAGAAAAATGGAAAAGTATACACGCATGTCTATGGAACCGATCCCAACATCAACGGATCCCTGACCGGTATTAGCATTCCATCTTCCAAAAACACCTATTCCAATTAAAATGCTGACGGTTTCCAAAATCTGTGCTTTAAACAAAGCACCAGCAATCATAAACACAACATTAGCTTCAATGTTTTCTTTTCTAGTTATGCCAAATAGTATTCAAAGGTAGCCTTAATGGAACTCGGGGATACAAAACCGAGATGCACAAAGCATAAAGGCCCAAATTGAATTGATTCAAATTACCACATTGAACTTTGTTTTTTTTTTTGTTTTTTTTTTTCTTTTCCTAACAATTTCTTGATCTCCTAGCTATGGACTATTCTGTTTTTAAATATCCCAATAAAATTTCCACAATTTATCCTTGTGAGGGACTCTGCTGTTGAGATTTAATATAAATTTGCAGGTATTCACAAAAGGCAGGTCAGACAAAACCACATCCTCCCAAATTGCTTTATTTCTTTACAGAAATATCCCTTAAAATAGGCTTTTTCATGCTCGTGAACAGCACAGCAATCACGCTCACAAAACAAACATAGAATTCTGAGCCTAAGCAGGCCCCTTAGTCTGCCTGAGGAAGACAAGGTCTTCCTTGTCAACGATTTTGTCTTTTTTTCTTTTTTCTTTTTCAGCAGAGGAAAGTTTAGTCCCCTCCTGTTTGCAGACCACCCATGAGCCTTTTCATTTCTCTCTTTTAATCTGAGAAAGGGGAGAAAAGGAGACTTGTTGCCCTTAGCAGTTCTTCGGCTTTTCTCCCAATTGGGTAAGTTAATTATTTTAACCTGCTGACCAGGGGCGGCCGGGGCACCCGGGAGGGAGGGGGAAACAGGTGTCGCACACCTGCATTTCTAGGCCTAATTGCTCTGAAATCTTGTAGACTCTCAACTGCATTCTCCTTTCTTTCCAGGGACTCGCGGGAGGCGTCCGTTTGTGGAGTTCTTAACTAATTGGAGCATAAATATGCAACCACTTAGGGTTGAACAAATTATTTTCCTTAAAATAAAGTCCAGGTACATTTAATTAGGAGAAAGGTGATTGGCAGGTATGACTCTGAATGCAAGGATTAAAAGCTCTACTGTTGTTAGTAAAAGAAAAAGGTAGAGTTGAGAGTCAGCCATATTTCTAGCGGTTCTCTTCTTACAGCAATGAGTTTAGGCCAAGAAATCCCACATCAATGACTCTGGAATTCTCCAAGTTGTGTGTCACATCTACAACTCAGTACCAAATAGCAATTTCTTTTTCACTAGAGCACACGGGGGAAAATCTGCTCTTAAAAGATGTTGAAATAAGCCGTGGACCAAAATGAGTATTTAATGTGATATTTTGCATTCAGCTGGAATGTTTTAATAAACGTAGCTTATAATAACTGAGTGCTTACCATGTGCCAGGCGGGCTTTTATAGATATTGTCTCATTTAATCTTCACACCAAGCCTGTGAGATATTTCCTGTTAACCCCCTCACTTTGCAGGGGCAGAAGTTGAGGTGCAGGGAGATTGATTAACTTACTCAATGGTAAGTGGTCGAGTAGGGATTCCAACTCAGGTAGCAAGATCCAGTGTCGATGGCTCACACTCACAGCATTCATTTGCTAGGAGTCAGTAGCTCTGAAGTCTCCCTACTCTGAAGTGCTCCCCAGAAACTTTCCTTCTTGATTCCAATAGGTGGTAGAGGCAACACAGGGATTAAAACTGGTGCTGAACAAAAAGCTCCAGGAGTTCCATTACCTGGCCCTGAATCATACGAGCAGACCTGAGTCACACACAGTGGTCAGTAAACGGTATGGGAGCATTCTAGAAAAAAGCACAAGACTCCAGGATGTATCAGACCTGAAGACAGGAATTGAAACCCAATTATTTTGGAACTCATCCGCCTGCTGAATGAGTAAGCAATCTGTGGTCCAGAGAAACTAAAAGAGATTTCACGCTTTCACAGTGGGACCAGAGTTGGGTGCAAGATTGTGAGTCCAGAAATATGCTCCGCAGCCAGTGCCTTTTTACTCCCAGTCACCGATTTTTCTTCGTCAGATGAGGCTATTAGACCAATCAGCTAGGCCAATGGTGTAATGACCTTGCCCTGTGACTTACTCCTTGTGTGTTGGTGCAAAGGCACTGAAATGAAAATAACCGTTTGCTACTGGCTGAATGGTTGTCATCAGGCAGCAGCTAACACAGCTCACTTGACACTGGAAATCAGGTGTCAACACTGGCTGACTGGCAAGTAAACATCCAGCCTCAGACAAGGGAGCCTTAGTCCTTGCTTCCGATTTCTTCTCTGCCTGCCCATTTTCATCTCCCCCTTCTCAGGGTGTGGAGGTGTGAAAATAGGCAAGTGGGGATTCCCTCTGGGAGTGGCCTGGAACTCCCCTCTGCCTTCTGATGGATTCCAGACACAGCCTTCCATTAGGCCTGGCTCTCCCTCCACTTTCCTTCTCACAGCTTGTTCCCAACCTCTTTTACGTCGTCGTAGCATAGAAGTCAGTGAGCTGTATTAAACCATGAAAGGGAAGGGGTGCACACGGCGGCATGCATAATGTGTCCAAGATTCCACGGGGACACACTCGGGCTTACTGGAGGAGATTATAGCACAGATTAAATGCGAAGTTTCAGAGAAAGCCCTATGTTGCAACTTATTGTATCTCAGGTGAAGGATGGGTGTGTAGCAAGTCAGCGCATCAGGTAAAATTTGAGCACAGGAAGAGCTCATTCTAATAGCCCCTGGGCTAGTCCTGCTATTTAGAGGTGTTTTTTTTTTAGACCAACAGCCCTTATCACAACACAGGTATCTCTTGTTTCATTGCACTTCGCTTTATTGTACCTCCCAGTTTAAAATGTGTAATGGAATTTAAATAACTATGTAAATGGTATGGAAATTTAGGGAAATGTAATCTTTGTTGTTGTTAATCCTTACCCAAGGATATTTTTCCATGGATTTTTAGAGAGAGTGGAAGGGAGAGGGAGAGACACAGAGAGAGAAACATCAATGCGAGAAAGACACATCAATTGGTTATCTCCAGCATGCACCCCGACCGGGGCTGGGATAGAGCCTACAACCAAGGTATGTGCCCTTGACCGGAATCAGACTCTGGAGACCCTTCCATCCACAGGCTGATGCTCTATACACTGAGCCAAAGCAGCTAAAGGAATGTAGTCTTTTAACTTTAAATTAATGAAATACTAATCAGAGAATAGGACAAAGAAAGAAATATACTTAAGTAATTCATACATCCAACAAGAAACTATAATGAAAATGAAAAATAATTGAGTATTGTATGACAGCAAAATACTATATATCATAACTGTGGGGTAAAGCTAAACTGATGGTTATAGAAAATGTCGTAGTTGTCATACTTACGTTAGCAAGGAGGAAAGGCTAAAAATTAGCAGTTAGAAGAGAACAACAGGCTAAATTGAGAAAGAAGAGGAAGAAAATAATAAAGATAAGAGGGTAAATTAGTGAAACAGAAAATAGAATCAACCAAGTCCCAAACTGGCTATTTGAAAATATATAAATCACAAGTTTCCATAAAGATTGATCAAGTAAAAAATAGAGGACACACAAGCAAAATCAGGAATGAAAAGGAAACACAAGTACAGATGCTGCGGAAATATTTTTAAAAGTTATGAGGATATTATGAACTGTTCCAAATGCATTTGAAAACTTAGGAGAAATGAACGAATTCTATAAAATTATAAGCAAAATCGTAAAACTGACTCAAGAAAAAATACAAAACCTGAATTGATCTGTAAATATTAAAGAAATGTAATTTAGTAGTTTGAAAGTTCCACCAGACCCCTTCACTTCTAACAGTTTACTAACATGAAAGGTGTATGAAGAAAGGAGGACGCTCCCACAAGCACATCTACATGGGAATTCCAGATGGATTAAAGACTTAAACATGAAAGGTAAAGACTACAAAGCTTTCAGTAGGTGAATATCTTTATGGCCGGAACTGTTTCTTAAAATGAGCACAAAATGTGGGAGAAAGACTGACAATTTTAAAAAGTCAGAATACCATAAAGAGAAAATCTGAGATAACATTTAATACTCCCTAAGTTGGCAAAAATGTTCAAGTATGACCAAATCAAGTGCTGGCGAGAATATGGAGGAGCAGAAACTCTTACACTCGGCTGGTGAAGTATAGGTTGCTACAACCACTGGGGAACACAGCCTGGCCTTATCTAAAAATAATGAAGACGTGCATGCCATATGACCCAGCCTTTAGGTGCAAGCACAAGGAAAATGGTACATATGCACCAAGAAACATGTACAAGAATATTCCTAACAGCAAAATCCATAACGGCAATAACCCTAGAAATGTCCATCCATGTTAGAATAGATAGTGATTTTAGTCATGCAGTAGAATATTATACAACATTGAAGATGAGTGAACTAAAACTACACCAACAATGAACAGCAGGTGAATATCAGGAACTTCATGTCACATAAGAATATAAAAGCAGCAGGAAGCTCTATACACATTCATCTGCCTGGCATTCAAATCATTCCATAATCCATAAACTCATTTAATCTATCCAGTCTCATAACCTTCCCCAAAGCACATTAACTCATCAAATCTACTAGGCATTGCTTTTTTTCATAGCTCGTCATGCATGCCATGATCCTTCCTCCTGCCCGACTTCACATGCCTGGAGTAGCCTCCTTCTCTTCTGATTCACCAGCCCAGGCCTTCAAGGCCCCCTGCCGTTGCTCCCCCACAGGAAGCTCAATGTCCCTCCTCTGAACTTCCACTGAATTTACTATCCAGACATGACGCTTTGTGATGAATTATTCTCCAGGTAGATTTCACAGATACGCAGTGAGCTCCCATTATGTGAGCGAGTCTGTGGAGGGGCTCCAAGGGGCACAGAGGTGATAAAATAGCCCCACTCTCCAGTTCTGAAGAGTGATCGATCAAACTTGGACATTAGGCCAAGTTTTCCGGTTGAGACTGCTCTTGAGACAACCAGGTGGTGGAATGGGTTTGTGCATGGAATTCACACACCTGACTTCTAGTCCTGACTCCATGCCACAGCCCAGAGGTGTGACCTGAGGAAGTTATTTTACTTTTCTGTGCTTTAGATTCCCACCTGCAAAAGGTTGAATGGTTTTACCCCTTCCTGGGCTATGTGTCCCCCACACAGTCAGCACAGTGACCATCGGGAAAATGGTGGCCATTAGCCATGAAGATGGCTAGGATTTTAACTGGTGGAGAGGATGTAAGCAGGAAAGTTGCAATCCATGAGAAGTGTCCAGTTTGCTGGTGCACAGTTGCGGCAAGAGAAGTCCAGGTAAGAGGAGTGGTTCGGATCTGTTGTAGAAAAAGAGGCTGCATCTGCTATGTGTGTGCTCAGCTGTCCTGGGCAAGGTGACCTGCAGGACCATGCTTATCTGTGAGAAGGCCCTATGGAGAGAGAGTAGAAGCAAGGAAACTGATAAAAACCACTGCAGACTTTTATTGTTTTGACTGTAGTTCAACAATAATAATGCCATTAATAGTTGAAAGATATAATAATATTAAGTTTATATTTTGATTCCATGGAAACATAAATATAATAAATAAAAAGTGGCATAGACTTATAATCATAGTTTAATTACAATTCAATCAGTAGTTGCAATCTTATCTAATAAGATTAGCCGTATCCTATCTTATAAAAGAGTAATATGCAAATTAGACATCACTTCATCACAAAGATGGCCACCCCCATGGCCACAAGATTGTGGCACCCATAGCCAAATCCTATCTAATAAAAGAGTAATATACAAATTAGGCCTCATTCCATCACAAAGATGGCCTCCTCTGTAGCCACAAGATGGTGGCACTCAGTCCGGCTCAGCCCCGCCACTGAAGTGGTCAGGCCTGTTAGCTAGGCAGGTGGTGGAGGAGGCGGGGGCTCGAGGGGTGGAACAGGTGATCAGAGGGGGCTGGGGGTCCCCTACCCAGGCCAGAGGCCTCAGGCATGGGCAAGGGTGGAGCCGATGATTGCTGTGGTGGTCTAAAGCAGCTCAGATGAGCTGTACCATAATTTGGTCATTTTGCTTATTTGAAATGACTTAGACCAGTGGTTTTCAACCTGTGGGTCTCGGTCCCTTTGGCGGTCGATTGACCCTTTCACAGGGGTTGCCTAAGACCATCCTGCATATCAGATATTAACATTACAATTCATAACAGTAGCAACATTACAGTAATGAACAGTAGCAAATTACAGCAATGAAAATAATTTTATGGTTGGGTCACAACATGAGGAACTATACTTAAAGGGCCAAAAGGTTGAGAACCACTGACTTAGACTGAAAGAAAAATATTCTGCCCACATAGCTATTTCTCTCCTCTTTACTTATGACACAGGTTTCTGGAGAGGGGAGCTGGGCCACACCCACCCTCCTCCCTGCACCCAGCCAAACAATGAACTTCAGGCAAACAAGGCCTTGTCCTAGTTATAATGCCCAGCCTCATTGGATTACATCTTTGGGGTCGGGTGGGGGAGGGGGCTGAGAGGGGGCAGAGAGGCAATCAAACAAGCACGTGTGATAAAATGTAATAACCAGAAGGGAAAGTCGAGGGGGTTTGTGTGAGAACAGAGAAGGGCACCCCATTTAGATGGAGGCCAGGGGTCAATGCAGTCTTCTCAGAGGAAGACCTGAGACCTGAAGGAAGGATGGGAATTGCTCAGAGTGAATGGCCTGAGGAAGGACAGAGGGAAAGAGAAGACAGGTAGAGGGAAGAGCATGGCAAAGGCTCCCGGTGAGAGAGATGGCACATTCATGGGGCTGGGAGGTGTCCCCAGCGCTGTTGGTGTTCACTGGTTTATATAAGGGCCAAGGACCTCCTGTAGAAAGATCTTGTCCTTGTCCACCTGAGGCTTGGAGATAAAGAGTTATAGTTAAACCAAAGGGCAGGCAATGTGGTGGGAGACAGCTCTGTTTACGTCAGGTGCGTGCACAGGAAAGACTGAGGAACACCTTCCCCTCTGCCCTCAGCTGAGTACCGCTCAGAAGCCATGTTCTTCTCACTTTGCCTGACGGGAGCTTGGATCTCTGGCCTTACAGTGCAGCTCCACATTCAAATTCTATCAGTCTCAGGGCATCCCCCATCCTGTCCTGCTGGCACGGAGCCAAGGAGGGTCTTCTGTTCTGTCCACATCCAGGCCGCGGCGACAGTAGCGACAGGCATGAGAATAAAGGAACACGCAGGCAGCACAGCACCCCTGTGGAACTCGGGAGGCTGGAGGCAGCAGGGTTCTGGCTCAGGTGGCAAGAAAGAGGGCATCACTCTTATGTAATACTTGGCAGCTCACGCAGTCTTGATCTGGGATCAAAATAGGCAAAAGTAAAAACAGCTTCTCCTCTCTTCAGGAGAACCATGGTGCCCACTGGCCCTGGGGCCCACGGCGCCTTCTCAGCCCTGCTGGTGGAGGTGTGCGATAGCCCGAGGCTCTCCAGGTCCGGGCGGGTCTTCGGAAATGCTGTTCTTGGTAAAGTTAGGACGCAGCACAGTGTTTTGCAGGCCAGCTGTAAATAGGACGAGCTGACAGGAACTCACTCGAAAGTACCAACTGCAAAGAAGAAATCAACTATAATTAACTATAATTGATCAAATAGTGTGCATGAGCAATGGCTAAGAGCTGTGGGTCACATCCAGAAGACATCACTCATGTGACTAAGCATGATAAACTCCTGGAGCAGAGCTGTGAGGATGAGTCCACTGTGGTACTTACTACATGTCCTCCACAAAACAAAATTGTATAAACACTTGACAATGTAATGACTGACTTCACGTCTTGGTATTTGATCTTTCTGGAAGGAAAACTTCCAACCATGAAGACATGAGAATTATGGTGACATAGGATGCAGTGTGTGTATTAGGCATGTGCTTGCAGAGAAAAGTGCTGAAACTCCCCTGTCTGGGACATCAATTTCTCTAAAGTTTTTTGGGCCAAAAACTAAACAAACTAGTAAGTAATTTAAAATATTTGGTATTAGAACAGGCATGTCTATATCAAGGAATAGATGTTTAAAAAGCATACAGAATCTTGCATACTGTATAAGCAATATATGAAACTAAAGATAAAACAATTGACTTCATAAAAATACCAGGCTTGCACAAGGACACTTAGAACCTCCCCTCACCTCCACCCCCCAGGGTCTACATCTCACTGCCTCTGGCCAATGAAGATACTCCAGTAGGAAAGTCTGAAAAGCACTGTGTGGTGGTGGGGGTGATGGTGGTGGCGTCAGATGATACAAGTTCTTACCTTCTCTTTAATAATAATAATAAGAAGAAGAATCTAATAAAAGAGAAATATGTAAATTAACCATCACTTTGTGACACCCACCAGCCAATCAGGAGTGAGTATGCAAATTAGCAGGACAAAGATGACTGCAACCACAGAGCCAGCTGGAGCTTGGGACACCCCTGGTGATGGAGGAAGCCAAGCTTCCTACTCGCCTGGCCCACCAAAGGAGGGCCCTGCAAATGGCCCTCAGCCCCTCACCCAGGCTAGCCACACCACCATCGGGGTTAGGGTTTCTGCTGGGGGCCATGGCCAGCCTGCAAACAGCCATTAGCCCTTCACCCAGGCTGGCCAGGCACCCCAGTGGTGACCCCCACTCTGCTGGGGATGTGGCCAGCCTGAAAACAGTCCTCAACCCCTCACCCAGGCTGGCCATGCCCCCCCTCCCAGCAGGGACCCTCACCCCATGGGGGCATAGCTGGCATGCAAACCACCACAGGTCCCATGCCCAGGCCTCCCTGCAATCTGAGGGGTCCCAGATTGTAGAGGATGCAGGCTGCGCTGCGGGACACCCACCTGTGCATGAGTTTTGTGCACCAGGCCTCTAGTAATAATAATAATAATCCATTTTCTACTTAATAATAATAGCAGCAACTAAACAGCTAGTATTTATCAAATGCTTACTAAGTGCTAAGTACTTTTAATGCCTTAACTCCACCCCCTATGCATACATCTTTTGAGGTCTATACCATTAATAATGTGTCAATTTACAGATGAGAAACTGAGGAACAAGACAGCTGAAGTTACACAGGGACTACATAGACCTGGCTTTCAAACCCTACAAAGTCTGGCTTCAAAATCCAGCTACACTGCTCCCTGCTAGGTAAATGCACTTTTGATCCTAAAACAGAACAACCAGGTTTGGCCTGTGTGGGGAGGGGGGAGCCTGGCAAGAAAGCTCTGCCCACCCGCATGCTTTATGTTGGCCATGTCCAATGATCCCGTTTGTATTTTCTTGAGAAAAGTGTGAATGTAAGACAATCAGAAAGAGGGTAACGGGCAGAGGCAATAAGGAAACAGTTTGAGGAGAAGCAAAGCAGGAGAAAAGAGGCAGAAGGTGCTGCAGTCAGAAGGAAGCTGAGTCCCCCACTGAGCATCTGGGATAGATGACGCGGTGGTCAGTCCCCAGAGCTGCTGTTGGATCTGCAACAATGAGGAGCATGCTCTGCCTCTCCAGAGGTGGGGGGGGGGGTCCCTGAGATGTCTCCTGAGGCTCATCACTTGCCACCCTGTAAACCCAGCATCCGAGGTGGTTTGACACTCTTCTTTGCGGCCCGGCAGCCTAACACAATACCGATTTGGTGTAGGTTATGAAGTATCTATTTTTCTGCACAAGTTTCTTTCTGGATCTTAGGAGTCTTTTTAGTAAGGCAGCTGTGTTCTCGAGCAAGGGAGATACTGCCCCACTAAGGGCACTTAGAATGTGTGCTTGTGTGTGTATGTGTGTTTGTATTTGTATGTGTGTGTATATGTGCATGTGTATGTGTGTATGTATGTTAGTGTTTATGTATGTGTATGTGTGTATGCATGTTAGTGTGTATGCATGTGTGTATATGAGTGTGTGTATGTGTATGCATGTGTGTATGTTAGTGTGTATGCATGTGTATATGTGCATGTGTGTGTTTGTGTGTATGTGTGTTTATGTGTATATGTGTGTAAGTGTGTAAATGTATATTAGTGTGTATGTGTATGTGTGTATGCATGTGTTTGTGTGTATGTGTGTGTATGTATGTGTATGTATGTATATGTGTGTATATGTGTGTGTGTGTTTGTGTGTGTGGTGGGGTGGGGGGGTATGACTGGCAGTCAGCACCCAGGAGCCAGCAACGCGAAACTAATAGCCCAGGCCTTCCGCACCGCCGCTGAGAAGCACTGGATGATTCGGAATCTACACGGTTATTTCTTCTTATAAAAATATAAATAAATCCACTTTTAAGTTTTGAAGCTCCGTTAAGTAGGCTTCTCAGAGTTAGTTAAATGTGAAAATATTAAAGGGGAGCAAGAAAAAATAGCTCATGATTTATAGGGAGCTTTCCGAACAGGCTTTTAAGCGCTGGGTGCTTTGCGAACGGAAGCAGCTTTGCTATGACGGGGAGATTTCTGGCATGCTTCTCATGCCTGTGAGCTCTAAAGATCTAAAGCCAGGATCACATTAAACACAGATGTCTCGTGAGCCAGAAAGTGCTCTGCTGATAAAATTGTACGGCAGAAATTTCTTGAGTTGCAGAAAAATAAATAAATATTTTACTTAAGCCACAGGTACCTGGTTTTATGTGTCTGCTCGCGAGGGCTAATGGGATGTTTGGCAAAGTCGGACGGGAGCATGCGTTAGGAAGGGCCCTTTCTGCCAGGCCAGCTGCTGTTGCCTTTTTTGGTCCTCCTGAGTCATGCAGGAACCTACGGTGAATTTTAGGCATTCCTTGCGGCCTCTGTTATTTTTGTCGTATCTGAGAACCAAGTGCCTTATAAGTAACTTGATTTTTAAAAAAATTGTTTGCATCCTAAGTGATTTCTGTGAAATTATGGTTCTTATATTAAAAATATAAGCCACACTTTAAAACAATGCTTAACTGTCATCAAGTTTTAA
This sequence comes from Murina feae, assembly GCA_004026665.1. NCBI lineage: Eukaryota > Metazoa > Chordata > Mammalia > Chiroptera > Vespertilionidae > Murina > Murina feae. The sequence goes on along the minus strand of PVJC01038889.1, from coordinate 2,376 downwards.
AGTTCATCCATATATTACCTTAAATCATCCTGAGTAAGTGTATCCATCCATAACTATAACCTATAACGATAAAACAAGGGATTTTAAAAAATTCAGCTTTTATATAGAAAACAGAGGGATTAAAGGAGAATACATAAACCCATGTTTGTAAAATGGACACATACAAGTTTTATGATACAGTTGACTTACGCCTGAGTGTGAATGTGTGAGTATGTGTGTGTGTGATGCACGCAATCATATGGAATATTCATTGTGGCTTTATGTGGCATTCTGGTATTAACTTCCAAATACTCCTTAATGAATTACCGGTAAACTGCTCAGCCACTGTTACCGCAATGAATTACTATTGCTGTCGAAAGCAAAAAATAAAAATAAAGAATTGACAGGTAAGTTAGTGTGTCCTGGCTTATCTAGGGCAGGTACACAATTGCTGTCAGGCTTTGGAAACCATTGAAAGGACCCTGTGGCAGAGCTAAGGAATCATCACGCTTGGCCACGGAACTGAAGGCGGGGAAGGAGGGAAGTGAGGACGCGCGGGCGTGCGCGGGGCGTGTGCGGGGCGTGTGCGGGGCGTGTGCGGGGCGTGTGCGGGGCGTGTGAAGGCGAGCTAGGAAGAGTTCATAGATGGTGGTCCCAGTGAACGTGGGCACCAGAGGCCCTGCGTGTCTGTCTGACCTAAGGGTTCCCAAGGAGGGAGGCGGGAAACTCATGCTTCTTAATGACTCAGTGTCATACTCCTACTCTACACACAGACCCACATTCCTGTGAGAAGTTTGCATGTAGCCAAGGACCCTCCACCAGATGGGCTTAGGTTCATAAGAAGGAATTAGAACTTTCTACTCTTTCAAGCATGGATGCCCCGCCGGCTCTGCCTTTTTCTTTGAAATTACTGAGGAATCACATAATGGCCTCCCATGTGTGGAGGACCCTTTGTGTGTCAGGTTCTCACTCAGTCACAGGGAAAGACTGTGGACAGAAGTGTCGCCAGCCCCACTGCCAGGAAAAGGGGGCACAGCCACTGTTGGTTTATTTTTGCTTCTTGCAAGCTCCACATGGACAGGGGTTCTCACCTGCTCTGTTTAGAGTTGCGAGCATCTGGACTTAGCGCATAAAGGGCTCCTAATAAACATTTATTGAGTGAATGCGTGAGCCCTGGCCTTATTAAGCTTCCGTGAAAAGCACTGCGGAGCGACGGAGGAGACGACAAGGAAGCCTGCGTCCCTGCCATGTGTGATGGAGGGTCAAGAAGCCTCTGAGGGGCAGAGGAAGCTTTTCCGTGGACTCTGCACACAGGCCAGCATGGAACACGGGGAAGGCGCTCACCCGGTGGGATTGTTCTTGCAGCTCGATTCAGAGACTCAGAACCGTAGCCTGAAAGTCTGGACACCGTTCCTCCGCTGCCTCCAGGGACAGTCACCATCGACTTAGAGACAAGCTGTCTGATGGACACAGTTTGCCCTTCACTCTTCCGTGGACTTTGCAGCTTGGAAAGTATAGTAACTATGGCTACTCGGGGTCTCCATACCTCCCCCTTACCCCAGGGAGTTTCTCTGACTGCCAGTGCTGTCCAATGTCATTTAATTGCGTCATTTTCAATAAAAGTATTAAAATACACATATATTTGATTGCATATCCCTTTTAAATACATGTCCCTTCATTTTTCTAGGTTTGTAGGACTTTCCCCATCTGACTACATCTCCGACCCGGGGAAAAAGGCCCTCAGATACCACAAGGTCGTATGTGGATGACCGATGTGGGGGTTGGATAGTTCCCATATGGACAGCGTGGCTAAGATCCATTCCACATAAAATTAAGCCTCAGACGTGGCTCAGCATCCTCTTTCGTGTCTGCTATTTTACCTTTACCAGCCGCCCCGGGGCTTGCAAGCTGCGGGAGAGACCACAGCTCAGCCTCGCGTTCACCTCCGGGCACGGAGCGCGGCACAGGCCTGGATAGATGCTCAGTAACACGTCCCTGGGAGATTCCGGGGGGCGGGGGGGGGGGTCCGTGTCCGCAAACGGGGAGCCGGCTGAGTGTGGGCGTGGAGGGCAGATGGAGTCACCGAGAGGCCTCTCGTGCCCACGCAGCTCCCGCCGGGGCGTTAGACCAGCCCGTCCTGCCGGGGCTCCGTGCGGGGCCGGGAGCGGGGCCGGGAGCGCGGCCGAGCGGGGAACCCCGCACTCCCGGGCGCCTCCCTGGCGCAGCCCGAGCGCCGGCCGCCCGCCCCGCGCGGGCATTTGTCAGCGCGCCCTGCGCAGCCCGACAGCTGCCATCTGCTGTGTTTAGTAACAACCCCCGCGCCTCCCTTCCGCGCGAATACGCCTGTCGCGGCGGGTAAGCCAGGAAGTTATTTTTTAAGGACGCCCCCCACCCCCA
>PVJC01038888.1:0-16541 GCA_004026665.1 Murina feae | reverse complement strand
AAAAATCAAAAAGTATGAAGATAGTGTAAGGAGTCTCTGGGACAACTTCAAGCGTACCAACATCAGAATTATAGGGGTGCCAGAAGAAGAGAAAGAGCAAGATATTGAAAACCTATTTGAAGAAATAATGACAGAAAACTTCCCCCACCTGGTGAAAGAAATAGACTTCCAAGTCCAGGAAGCGCAGAGAACTCCAAACCAAAGGAAGCTAAGAAGGACCACACCAAGACACATCATTATTAAAATGCCAAGAGCAAAAGACAAGGAGGGAATCTTAAAAGCTGCAAGAGAAAATCAGTTAGTTACCTACAAGAGGGCACCCATACGACTATCAGCTGATTTCTCAACAGAAACTTTGCAGGCCAGAAGGGAGTGTCAAGAAATATTCAAAGTGATGAACAGCAAGAACCTACAACCAAAATTACTTTACCCAGCAAGGCTATCATTCAGAATTGAAGGTCAGATAAAGAGCTTCACAGACAAAAAAAAGCTAAAGGAATTCATCACCACCCAACCAGTATTATATGAAATGCTGAAAGGTATCCTTTGAGAAGAGGAAGAAGAAAAAGGAAAGTAAAAATTATGAACAACAAATATATATCTATCAACAAGTGAATCTAAAAATCAAGTGAATAAAAAATCTGATGAACAGAATAAACTGGTGAATAGAATAGAATCAGAGGCATAGAAAGGGAGTGGACTGACAATTTTCGGGGGTAAAGGGTGTTGGGGGTGTGGGAAGAGAATGGACAATGATTGTACACCTATGGATGAGGACAGCGAGGGGGTGGGAACAGAGGGTGGAGTGGGAACTGGGAGGAGGGGAGCTATGGAGGGAAAAAAGAGGAACAACTGTAATAATATGAACAATAAAGATAAATTTAAAAAAAGAAAAAAATTATGAATGCAGTTGCTTAAAACACATAAATCAAGAAAAATCCACAAGTTTAATAATAATGATCAAGGAAGAGAAATAAATTCAAGGCAACACACAAAAAAACACACATTCATTTGTTACTATTTGAGGTGACTACAAAACCAATCCCTTACTGTGAAAATTAATCATTGAAAGAGAAGGAATTAACATTTACTTTTCCATTGCAAACTATATTTTAGTTGATGATGAAGTTCTACTTTTTAGAAAAATGCCAGCTAATTATTAAACCTAAAATATTGATTGGATTGGAAAATTATTAATAAGCTTGCTGATTCCATCAAGGATTACTCCTTAATGTTGAAACAGGCCTCCTGTACTTCTGACCAACCAATTACAAATCAGGGGTTCCCCTCCTCAGGTTTAGTAATTTGCTATAATGGCTCACAAGACTCAGGGAAAGATTTGATTACATTTTCTGGTGTAATACTGTTCTTGAGTATATTGGGAAATGTTCTTTTTAAAAATGTATACACTAAATGTTTTAAATGTTTAATTCATCAAATATCTGTCTCCCTGTCCCCCAATTACTATCTATATTTATGTTAATCCTTTCCAATGTTCACATTATCAGTGAGAACATTTCAAGTCCCGTTTTTACTATAAAATTATGAACACCTAAAAACTTTATGCTTTAAGAGTCTGAAACCCAGTTAACAATATGTAAATGCTATCTCTGTATTGGGGTTTTTTAGCAGGCAGCACCAACATTCCACATTGTTGGCTAACATATAATATGGCATTCAACCTCAAAGATGGCCCCCAATAATCCTGCCTCCCAGTATTCACTCACTGTCATACCCTCCCATATTGAATAGGGCTGGTGCTTGCAACCAATGGGATGCTGCAGAAATTATCATATGGCTTCGGAGGCAAAGTCATAAAGGATATTGCAGCTTCTGTCTTACTCTCTCATGAGTCACTCACTCAGGGAAGCAAGCTGTTATGTTGTGAGGACACTCTTGCTAACAACCAGCACCAACTTGTCTGCCGTGTGAGTCAGCCACCTTAGAAGTAGATCTCCAAACCCAGTCGAGTCCTCAGATGATAGCAGCCCCCAGCCAACATTTTTAAAAAATATTTTTTATTGATTTCAGAGAGTAAGAAAAAGAGGGAGAGAGAGAGAAACATCAATGATGAGAGAGAATCATTGATCAGCTGCCTCCTGCATGCCCCACACTGGATCAAGCCCGCTACCCAGGTATGTGCCCTGACCAGGAATTGAACCATGACTTCTTGGTTCATAGGTTGACACTCAGCCACTGAGCCATGCCAGCTGGGCCCCAGCCAACCACTTCAGTGGGATTCCATGAAAGACCTTGAGCCAGAACAGTCCAACTACCACTGCTCCCAAATTCCTAATCCATAGAAACTGTGAGGTCGTAAATTATTGTTATTGTTTCAAACTACTGAGCTTCGGGTAATCAGTGGCTCATCAAAAAGTAACAAATATAGGTAGTAGGCAAAAGCACTAAGCATGAGACAAAACTGAGTTTCAGTTCCTGCCCTTCTGTTTATCATTGTGTCACTTGACTCTTTAAGCCTAGTTTTTGCCTTAGTCAGCTGGGGCCGCTTTAACAAGAATACCACAAACTGGGTGGCTTAAGCAAAACATATTTGTTTCTCACAGCCCTGGAGTCTGGGAAGTCCAAGATCAGGGTGCCGCTGATGCAGAGTCTGGTGAGAGCCGGCTTCCTGATTTGTAGAGCTGTCTCACTGTGTCCTCACATGGCAGAGAGCACTGGTCCCTTTCTCTTCTAAGAGAAACACTAATCCCATTATCGGGGAAAGAATTTTGAAACCTAAAGAAAGGTTTCAAGAGTGTCTTATGAGCCAAGGGTTTAGGGATTAGTCCTGGAAGTCAAATCTCAAGGGACTGAGATCATGCTCTGGAAAAATAGCAGTTTTGCAGCTTATTTGATACATTAGAATTGAAGGAGTTACCTAAGGAAGGGTACATGAAACCCATTAGTGGAAGTTTAAGGGGGTGGGAGAAAGCAAAACAGGGAGACCTCCGGGATTGGATAAAAGGAAAATAGAGAGCTGCACACCTCTTTTACGTGGATGGGTGAACAGTTCGCATTTCCCATGCATAGTTTATAGAACTATCCGGGTAAAAGATAACAAGGAGAAATGTTAGGGTTGTCTCGCCCCATATCAGAGTCTGGAGAAGAGATGATCTGGCATTTTAAGTATGTTATTCTAGAATCTAGATGGACAGGGCTTGCTTGGGGTAGAGATGAATCTCTCAGAATAGGCCTTGGGCATGACTTCTCACCATAATTTGCTCAGTTAAGATATTTTTTTTTAAATGATGGAAGCTTCCCCTGTGACTGCTTTTAGTTGTCGAGCTTGTCAGGCTTGCCAAGTCGCCCGCCCCTTTTTTTAAAATATATTTTATTGATTTTTTTACAGAGAGGAAGGGAGAGAGATAGAGAGTTAGAAACATCGATGAGAGAGAAACATCGATCAGCTGCCTCCTGCACACCCCCTACTGGGGATGTGCCCGCAACCAAGGTACATGCCCTTGACCAGAATCAAACCTGGGACCCTTGAGTCCGCAGGCCGATGCTCTATCCACTGAGCCAAACCAGTCAGGGCCCAAGTCGCCCTTTTTGTCACACCATCACAGGCCCCCACTCTCATGACCTCATATAAAACTAGTCATCTTCCAAAAGCCCCACTTCCTTTAGCATCTATTGGGTTTTAGGGCATCAACATAGGCATTTGGAGGCGAAAATAAATATGCAGATCATATCAATTATCTCTTTTAAAAACAATAGGTTGAAAAACATGACTTGCCTCAAGTTTGTTCAAAGGATCGTGGTGAGTAAAGCACCTGGTTCAGGGCTAGGCCCAGGAAAGAGACTCACGAAATGCTGGCTGTCTTCTCTAACCACACTTTCTCATCCTCCCACTTAGCAATCAACGCACCTTCTCCTGTCATATGAGCACGGAACGCCTACCTCCTGGGGGACTCAGATGGGAGCATGTATTTGCAGGGGCTTCGGAAACTCAAGTCCTCCCCAGGTGCTCTGGTTAGCAGTTAAGGGCCTGTCTCGGGAGACAGGGTGGCTTCCTCTATCGGAGGGTCAAATCGGGGGTCCACGGGGAGTCATTGGGATCATGTGGCTGTGGATGGAAAGCCATAGACTTCTCCCCGCTGCTGACATCAGGCCCACATTCCAGCCATTGCCAAAGAGCTGGGGCATGGTAAAGCTCAGACTCCGAAATACAGGAAGGCATGTGACTCCACAGTCAGGAGACACTGAGTGGGGCTGAGACCCAGAGAGGAAGCAAAAGCCCAAGAATAAGGATGAGCTCTGAGGAAATATGAGGAGTTTCACTGAGCTGTGAAGTCTGTGGCTGGGACTGAGCAGTCCAACGCCCCCCACCCCCATCCATGTCCTCAGACTCCCCTGAAATAGGAACAGGTATGGGGGTGCTCAGATAAGTGACGCCCTCATGGTAGGTGGGGAAACAGGCAAACTGGGGAAGAGAAAGAAAAAACACCCATGACTTGGTCAACGGATGCTTGCAAGTCCCTATTTGCGAAAGTTTTGTTCTGAAAATGTTGCCTCAAAATCTAGATTTCTCCTGCCCCACCCCCCGTTCTTTTTTTTTTACAAAATACCCAAATAAAGCCATGAATGAATACATTTTTTAAAATATATTTTTTATTGATTTTAGAGGAGAAGGGAAAGGGAAAGAGAGATAAAAACATCAATAATAAGAGAGAATCATTGACTGGCTGCCTCCTGCATACTTTCCACTGAGGATTGAGCCAGGTATGTGCCCTAAGAATCAAACGATGACCTCTTGGTTCATACGTCGACACCCAATCACTGAGCCACTCTGACCAGGATGAATGAATACATTTTAAAGAGCAGGCTGTACATCAACGACAGCAAATAAAGTACACATATATAAATCAGCATGTGAGAATATTAGGTATCTGATATTGAATCAAACTAGGACACATGAGCATTCTAATAGGCTTCAAAATAAATAGAACCACACGATTATCATGTGCAGCTTCAAAAAGCAAAATAGTGATACAGTATAGTCAGTTTTTTTATATTTAAAAAGCAAAATAGTGATACAGTATAGTCAGTTTTGAATAGTTGTTACCTCCAGGAGGGGGGGAGGGGACAGCTAGGGGAAAAGTACTACAGTTGATGTACTTTTCTGGCTAATATTGTTCTTCTTATGTTGGGCGTTGAGGTCACAAACATTCCATAACCTGCATGTGTCTCACATTCTCTCTTAGAACCTGGATTTCTTCTCCTCAGATTCCATACACCCATGAAAATCAACCCATGAAGAACTTGTGAATGATTAAAAGGGAAAAAACCCTGCACAGTTCCACCATGCTATTGGTATTTCGAGCTTCCTTTTCCCTCTGCAGAAGTTTCCTTCTTAACCTAGCTACCATCATACTGTACATACTTTTGCTTTCAGCTCTTAACATCATATCATAGGCGGTTTTCCAAATGATCTAACATCTTCAAAAGCATCTTTCTTCATGGCCACATTATGAAATACTATAATTTTCTGTACAGCATATATGAGCTTAAAAGAAAATAAACATGCTGTTGTATTCGTCTTCTAGGGCTGCCATAACAAATTACCACAAACTGCATGGCTTTAAAAAATAGAAACGTATTCTCCCATAGCTTTGGGGGTCTGAAGTCCAAAATCAAGGTGTCAGAAGGACCTCCCTCCCTTCAAAGGATCCAGGAGAGAAGTCTCGCCTCTCTCCTAGCTTGTTGTGACTCCTGGCAACTCTTGGATTCCTCAGCTTGTAGCTGCTCACTCTAATCTCTGCCTTTGTCTTCACATCTCCTTCTCTGTGTGTCTCTGTATGTCCTCCCCTCTTCTTATAAGGACATTAACTGTTGGATTTAGAGGCCACTGTAACCCAGTCCGATCTCAACCTAATTACATCGGCAAAGATTCCTAATAAGGTCATACTCTGAGGTTCTGGATGGAAATGGATTTTGGGGAGATACTCTAGCTGCCTTCTGCAAAAATCTAAAACACCAAAAACTGACTTTTAAAGAAGATATCAATGGGCTGCCACAAGCCAACCAATGCAGATGTACTGGTTGTGGGCTCTTAATCCACATATTGTAGAAAAATTTCACTGAAAGAAATCTGGGGGATCTGTCCAAACTTCTCATTTCATCAATAAGGATTTGGAGTTTGGAGTTTGGGGGCAGCATTAGTACCCCAAAAGACTCAAATTTTCAGTTATATTCAAAGAGTCCACCTCAGTCCAATGCTAATTGGGCCCAAGATAAGCTTTAGTCTACAGCTCAAGGAGCTTTTTCAGGATTGTACTATTTATCCACTGCTGAGTAAAAACCAGCACATTCTTAGCGGCTTAAAATAACATACATCTATATCACACAATTCCCGTGGGGCAGGAATCTGGACATAGCTTTGCTGCATCTTCCGCTTCAGGGTCTGTCTCAAGGCATTGGCCAAGGTTAAGGTCTTATCTAAAGTGTTCATCTGGGGAAGGATCCTCCTCCAAGTTCACCTACATGGTTGTCAGCAAGATTCAGCTCCTTTTGGGCTGTTGAACTGGAGGGCCTTCGTTCCCAGCTGGTTTGGGGGAGAAGCCATCCTCAGTTCCTTGCCTTGTGGACGGAGCTCCCCACAGACTGGGTGACCTAAACAATGGAAACTTATTTCCTCACAGTTCTGGAGGCTGGAAGTCTGGGATCAAGGTGTGGGAAATGTTGGTTTCTTCTGAGGCCTTTCTCCTCGGCTTGCAGATGGCTGCCTTCTCACTGTGTCCTCTCACCTGGTCTTTTCCCCTCGTGTGAGTGCTTTTCTGGTACCTACATTTCCTCTTCTCATAAGAACACCAGCCAGTTTGGATTAGAGCCCACCCTAAAGACCTCATTTTAACTCAGTCACCCCTTTAAAGATCCTATCTCCAAATACAGTCACACTCTGACATACTGGGGGAGTAGGGCTTCAACACAGAAATTTGGAGGGTGGGGGTCACAATTCAGCCCACAACAGGGACCTAATCTCATTTCAGCAGCCCTTACTATCCTTGGCACTCACCATCAGACTCCAGCCCCTGAGTCCACCTGACAGAGGAGAGCTCCATCAGCAGCCTCAGAGCTCTGGGGAGACCCTTATTATGGGGGAGAATTCAGGGGCCCAGGGCGTTACTGCATACCTGTGTCGTGCCATTGCTCTGGTCTTTTTTACTCTGCAAATCAACCCACCACTGGGGTCCACAAGGGATACCTCTGGACAGCTGTTTTCCCTACTCCACAAATTCCTACTCACTCCTCAGGACCCTCTCCCTGACACCAGGGCCCTCCCTCCCTGAATGGCTCCTCAATCCCTGTTCCTAAATGCTGCCTCACAGCTCAGCTTCACCCCCTGGCCTCCCAGTGACCCTCACACTCAGCAGATCTGAGGGCAGATCCAATCAGGCACAAACCAGTGATTATGTAGATCTCTCTAAAACAGTGTTCTTCGCTGGAATTGCATGAGGAGCCACCCTCCTGTTTGTACTCCTCTTCCAGAGGCTTCTTACTGATTCCTCCTTGTATTCCCGACCTCTTAACCTTGGAAAACCTTCAGTTTCACTTCCAAGACTTGGTTTTTGGCTATTCTCCATACTTGGTGAACTCATTGGGTCATGTGGCGTTAGATACCATCTATATACATTGATTACTTACAAATCTCTTTCTCCAGTTCGGCTGCTGTGAACTCCAGACTCAGCTCTCAATTCAGTATCTCGGTTTGAATGTTTGATAAACTGTCTCATTCTGGACATGTTCAAAACTTAACTCCTGATCTCCCCCTCACCCCCACCCCCCAAGAAACACAGATCCTCCTCTGAAGTCTTTCCCACCTAACTTTATGGTGTGGATGAAAAATGGGGTTCTATTGAAAAATAACCTCACAGAGTGATCTGATTATAAATTCCTTACTAGACAAGTCATGGCGGGTAGTCACCATGACCTGTCATATGAATTTTTTAATAAAAGGTCTGTCTTTGCCCTAAGTAAGTCCTCTCCATTGTTTCTATGCATCTAGGTTAATGCATATTTGAAATAAGGGTGAGAACCCTCAAGAGAGCACATAATCTTAACTATCCTATAATCCAATCCCCGCCTTGCTTTCTCCCACCTTTAGGTAAATTTCCTTATGTTCTGTCCTTAACTTCAAATGCATAAAAGAAACTGCAAATCTGTCATTCTCTGGAACATTTGAAATCTTGCTCCCCAGCATATGTTATCTGTTTTGATTCAAATAAACTCATTAAAATTCTTTACAGGTTTGAACATTTCTTCCATAGGCATGGCAACTCTATTCTTCCAGTTGCTTAGGCCAAAAAATCTTGGAGTCATCATTGATTCTTCTTTTTCTCTCTCATAGCTCACATCAAATTCATTGTCAAGTCTTCTTGGCTCTGCCTTCAGAATCTTCCCAGTTCTCACCACCACCACCACATCCCCCTTCCCCTCTCTTCAATCGTCCTGATCCGAGTCACCATCTTCTCTCACTCAGATTATTACAACTTCCTAACTAGCTTTTCTGCTATTGCCCTTACTCTTCTTATTTTATTTTATTAAAATATATTTTATTGATTTTTTACAGAGAGGAAGGGAGATGGATAGAGAGTTAGAAACATCAATGAGAGAGAAACATTGATCAGCTGCCTCCTGCACACTCCCTAGTTGGGATGTGCCCGCAACCAAGGTACATGCCCTTGACCAGAATCGAACCTGGGACCCTTGAATCCACAGGCCGATGCTCTATCCACCGAGCCAAACCGGCTAGGGCTTATTTTATTTTTTAATGTATTTTTATTATTGATTTCAGAGAGGAAAGGAGAGAGAGAGAGAGAGAGAGAGAAAGAGAGAGAGAGAGAGAGAGGTATCAACAATGAGAGAGAATCATCATTGATTGGCTGCCTCCTGCATGTCCCCTACTGGGAATGGAGCCAGCAATCCTGGCATGTGCCCTGATCTGGAATCGAACCATGACCTTCTGGTTCATAGATGGACCTCAACTACTGGCCGGGTACCTCCTACTCTTCTCCCCATCATTGTCAACACAGCAGACAGAAAGACATCTATTAAAACCTAAGTCAAATCACAGCAGTTCTTTGTTCTAAACACACCAGTAGCTCCCACAGAGCTCCAAGTAAAAACGTAGTCACAGAAAGTGGAACGGTAATCACCAGAGGCTGGAGGAAAGGGCGGGAACGTTGGTGTTTAAGGAATGAAGGGTTTTAGTTTGGGAAGATGAAAAAGTTCCAGAGGTGGATGATGGTGATGGTTGCACAATGATGCAAATGTATTTATTACCATTGAACTTACACAAAAATGGTTGAGAAGGTCAATTTTATGTTACCACAATAAAAATAAGTAAATAGATAGGTAGGTAGATAGACAGATTTTTTTTTTTTAATCAAGGCCCTATGCATTCTAATTCCCTGTTGTTTCCCTGGCTTCATCTCCTGTCATCCTCCATCTTACACATTTCCCTTCAGTCTTGCAGACCTTCTTCCTGTTCTTCACACAAACTCTGCATTCAGGGCTTTTGCATTTGTTAATCTCTCAGCTGAACTGAAATGCTCCTCCCCAAGTCTCTGAAGGCTCAATGGCTCACTTGCTGGTGGGGGTGAAAGATCTTCTCATGCCACGGTGTCTCAAATTGCAAACCACACCATACACATTCTGTTTTATTTTTTCCTACAGCTTATATCACCTGACACAACATATTATTGTTTACGCATCTTTATTATTGTTTGTCTCCTACCACTACCAGGTGAGTTGAGATTTTTATCTGTTTCATTTACTGCTGCATCCCCAGTTCCTAGAACAGGGCCTAGCCACACCATAGATAACCAACAAAATTTTTGAATTAGTATTTATTGTGGCAGTGGTGATATTTTTTTTCAACTAGAAATATTATCAATTCATGGAAAATCTGCAAACAGTAAAAAAAAAAAAAGTGATATCATGCAAATGGTCATCGTGCCCTACGCCCCCTCGCACCCGGGCTGGGGGACCTCAGGTTGAGTCCTCCCACCCCAGCACCAGGGCCAGGGGACCTGCGGCTGCACCCCTCCTACCCTGCAAGGCTTGACAGAGGGGGGACTGGCCGGGTCTGGGTCTTGTGCGATTTTGAGGCATGCATGTGTGGGCAGGGACTTGACTCTGGGTCCCATGGTGTGCCCCAGACTCTGACAGGAGGGAGATTTTACTAATTTTCTTTCATCTCTGACACTTTTATTATAGAGAAAGAGCAAATAGCAATATTAAAATATTTCTTCTAATTAATTCCCTTTTAATGTGCATAAATATCATGTACCGGGCCACTAGTCTATATATATAAAAGCCTAAGCGATTGTTCAATCATTCGACCATCGACGAGTAACATGACATGCACTGACCACCGGGAGCAGACGCTCAGTGCACAAGCATGGAAACATGGAACAGAATGATGAATCTCAGAGGAAAGGCGGGAGAGGAAGGGCAGGAGGAGATTAACCAAAGATCTTATATGTATACTAGAGGCCCAGTGCACTGGTGGGGTCCCTCAGCCTGGCCTGTAGGGATCGGGTCAAAACTGGCAGTCTGATATCCCCCGAGAGGTCCCAGATTGTGAGAGGGTGCAGGTCAGGCCGAGGGGACCCCCCCCCCCCAGTGCACAAATCCGTGTACCAGGCCTCTAATATAAAAATAAAGAGAAATGTTTACAATCAAAGTGGAGGTGGCTATGTACATTATTATTGCAAGGACCTAAAATATTTATTCATGTGAACAAGAGTGGAAAGAAATATAAAAAATGAGAATAGTTAGGATAACCAGAGTACATTTTGTCTTAGAAATAAATTATTGTTGTTGTTTTTTAAGATTTAATTTTTTCAATTACAGTTGACATACTATATTATATTAGTTTTAAGTGTACACTTCAGTGATTAAACATTATGTATAACTTACTAAGTGATCACCTCGGTAAGTCTTGTACCCATCTGACACCATAGTTATTAGAATATTAGTGACTAAATTCCCTAAGCTATACTTTACATCCCCATGACTATTCTGTTACTACCAATTTGTACTTCTAAATCTCTTCACCATTTTCACCCAACTCCTCAACCAGGCTTCCATCTGGTAACCTTCAAAATGTTTTCTGTATCTATGAGACTTTCTGTTTTGCACCCTGGGGCCAGATGCTCCTTGTTGGAGAGATTTCAGGAAAGTACAAAGCATGACCCAATATAGGCCATTTGTATTTAAAAAGCTACTGGAAACATTTTGGGTGGATCTGTAAGTCAGCGAGGTGGGTATCAAGGAATCACCAGGGCGGGGTGAACAGTGTGAGACAGGTTGAGTGAGAGTCAGATATGGCACCTGCCAGTCAGCTCTGTGCAAGAAGGGCTCAAAAAAGAAACAATGGCCTCTGCCTATAACTGAAATCCAGGTTTGGCTGCCTTCCACCCTAGAAACCCAACTCATGAGATCTCTGTGTAGGCAGAGGATTTTATAAGAAGGGAGAGGGAAAGCAGAACAAAGAGATCAAGGGAAAGGGGGTTGAAAAATTCTCTACGTGCAGATGAGCACAGTCCATTCCAATAAGGATCTTGAAATAGGTCTGCTGTGCATCATCCTGGTCTTTGTCATTCTGGTTCTACATAATCCTGATTTTATGATTGAAGGTCAGCAAATCTCCTGGAACTGGGATGACTGAATATCAGAATCTGTATCTTCTGGTTAGTTCCTAAAATTCTTATACAAACACTAGAGGCCTGGTGCATGAAATTCGTGTACAGAGGGTTGGCGGGGGGTTCCCTCAGCCTGGCCTGCACCTTCTTGCAACCTGAGACCCCTTGGGACATCCCTCTCACAATCCAGGACCACTGGCTCCTAACTGCTTGCCTGCCTGCCTAACTGATCACCCCTAACCACTTGCCTGTCTGCCTGATTGCCCCAAACCACTTGCCTGCCTGCCTGCTTGCCCCTAATCACTCTACCTGCCTGCCTACCTGCCTCTGCCTCAGCCCCTGCCACTGCAGCTTCATCTAGAATGATATCTGGAAGGTTGTTTGGCTGTCTGATCTAATTAGCATATTATGCTTTTATTATTATAGATGCTATTTATCTACAACCTTCATATTAGTGAGAGTCAACATTTATAGAAACAATGTCAAAAGAATTGTGGGGTGGGCTATAATTCCCATTGTCTGGGAGAAAACTGCCTACTTCATTTCCTTCCCGTATGTCCCTGGTGCTTTTTGAGCTGCTACCCCAGTGCTGGAATTTAGAGGGAGTGAATCTGAGTAAGTTTGAATATGGGCATTTTAAGTGGAACTGCCAGGGTCTCCAACAGCCCTGTCTCACTCAGCTGCAATCCCCACTGGTTTTTACAGCCAGAAGTTATGGGAACTTCTCAGCACTGGAACCTTGGTATGGGGCTGGGACCCCTTGCTTCTCAGGAGAGACCTCCATAGTCAAGATATCCCTCCGGATTTTTATCCACCATGTGGGACTGCCCGTTCTGCATCTCTACCCCTCCTACTAGTCTCAACAGGTTTCTTCTTTTTATGCTTAGTTGGACTTTCATTCAGCTAGATTTCAGATGGTTCTGGATGATTATTCTTGTAGATTAGTTGCATTTTTAAAAAAATATTTTTGTTGATTTCAGAGAGGGAGAAAGAGAGAGAGGGAGAGGGAGAAACATCAATGATGAGATAGAACCATTGATTGGCTGTCTCCTGCATGCTCCCCAACAGGGACCAAGCATGAAACCCAGGCATGTGCCCTTGACTGGAATTGAACCCAGACCTTGTAGTCTGCTGGCTGATGCTCCATCCACTGAGCCAAACCAGCTAGGGCAATTAGTTGTATTTATGTTATGGTTGTAGGAAAATGCAAGCACTGCATTTCCCTATGTCATCATCTTGACTAGAAGCCACAGTCACTATTTATTAGAATATCCAGAGACTACTATGTGCCAGATAATATTCTAAGCAAATTCTATGTATAATCTTATTTAATCTTCACAAAAATAAACACGATACTGTGCTGGTATGCTGGTAGAAATTAAGTAACTTGGTCAGGATCATACAGATAGAGGCAGAAGCCAAGGCAAACTTATGTCTGATATCAATGTTTTATATGTCAGTTATATGCACAAAGATGCCGCAGAATAACCGCCCCCCCCCCCCAAAAAAAAAGGTTGGTGGCTTCTGACAATAGGTATTTGGTCTTCTACTTATGGGTTTTCAGGTAGACTGTGATTTGATAGATCTAGACTGGACTTAACTCAGCGACTTGCCTCAAGCTGCAGGCTGCATGTGTATTCAGGTCAGCTCCATATTTGTTTGAAGGTCCAGGCTGAAGAGGCAAGACGCCCAAGGGATATTCTTAACCAATATCCTCTACTTCTGGTGGCCCTGCTTATGTAGACACTGTGCTCTGTCCTGCCTGTGTTCCCTTACCTCTTATGAAGACACAGGGACGGACTTATGATGGTCTTAAAAGTGCAATACTCAGAGCTGTTAAATATCTGAAAATCTGATAAAAAGAGCCAAAGTAGAACCTGGGTTTAGGGTCCAGTTCTACCATGAACCAGGCAGGAGGTTCTGGGAAAAACTGAGAAAAATCTCTAGATTTTTTTTTTTCCTAAAAATGGAAACCATGTGGATAATATTAAATGGATTTGGCAACCAGTTTGATGCCTGGAGGCTTCTTGCTGTGCGAGATATTACCTTATTCTGGTTAGTTCAGAGGGACCCAAGGAGATCTTGAAAGCTTGGAAGGGGACAGTGGTGGGGAGGGCACTGAGAGGTTCTTTATCACTACAAAATTATTTCACTGTTTTATGACTGGAAAGGGCACATGCCTGCATACAAACTGATAGTTACCCCTGAAGTTCAAATGTCCTAGCCTTGTTGTGAGGATAAACATGTTTATCAATAATAGTCAGCCCTAGCTGATTTGGCTCAGTGGAGAGAGCATCCGCCTTCAGACTGAGGGGCCCCGGGTTTGATTCCAGCCAAGGGCACATGCCAGGGTTGTGGGCTCGATCCCCAGTAGGGGGTGTGCAGTGGGCAGCCGATCTATGATTCTCCCTCATCATTGATGTTTGTATCTCTCTCTCCTTCACCCTTCCTCTCTGAAATAAATAAATAAATAAATAAATAAATAAATAAATAAATAAATTTTTTAAAAAAGAGCCCTGGCTGGTTTTGCTCAGTGGATAGAGTATCAGCCTACCGACTGAAGGGTCCTGGATTTGGTTCCAGTTAGGGGTGCATGCCTGGGTTGCGGGTGCAATCCCCAGTGGGGTGCATACAGGAGGTAGCCTATCCATGGTTCTTTCTCATCATTGATGTTTCTATCTCTCTCTCTCTCTCTCCCTTCCTCTGTGAAATCAATAAAAATATTTTTTTTAAAAAAAAGAATAATCAGAGGGCCAGGCCACTGTGGCTCAGTGGTTAAGCATCAGCCTATGAATCAGGTCACAGGTTTGATTCCTGGTCAAGGCACACGCCCGGGTTGTGGGTTTGATCCCCAGTGTGCAACATGCAGGAGGCAGCCAGTCAATGATTCTCTCTGTCATCATTGATGTTTCTCTCTCTCTCCCTCTCCCTTCCTATCAGAAATCAATAAAAACATATTTTTAAAAAAAGAATAGTTATGAGGATCTAAAGTATAGCATAGAAAATGTCCTATATAATAAAAGCCTAATATGCTAAGTGTCTGGTCATCTGTTCAACCAGTCAAAGCATAATACATTAATGATATGCTAAGGCTGCTCAACAGCTCGCTGATCACCAGGGGGAAGACACTCTGACCAGTAGGTTAGCTTGCTGCTGGATCAGGACTGAGCAAGATGGGCTAGACACACCCTGGAGCCTTCCCATGCTCCTTCTCCTGCTGGTCAACCTCCTGCATCCCTCCCTGGCCCTGATGTTACACCGGTGGGGTCCCTCGGCCTGGCTTGTGCCTTCTGGCAATCCAGAACCCCTCAGGGGATGTCGGAGAGCCAGCTTTGGCCCAATCCTGCAGGCCAGGCCAAGGGGCTCCACTGGTGCATGAATTTGTGCACCGTGCCTCTAGTAGTCAATAATATTGTAATAACTATGTACTGATATGGTATCAGGTGGGTACTATATTTATTGGGTGATCACTTAGTACGTTATACAATGACCAATCACTGGGTTATACACCTGAAACTAATATAATATTGTACGTCAACTGCAACTGAAAAAAATTATTTAATGAAATAATAGGAAAATCCGGCAGGTTCTGCAGGTGCCACCTGGCCAGCAGCCTTCAAAACTTCAGGAAGAGGCCCAAGGAAAGTCTCTGTCATGTGAGGCAGAACCTCTAATGACGATTATCTTGCTCTGTGACCATTTTGTCTTCCAGGTATGAAGCAGAAATCACTACAACTAGGAAGACAAAAACAGTTCACAAGTGTTTTGTTTGGTCCCATCTGATATTTGCCCGTTTGTTTTTCATTTGACCAATGTTTAAAAAGCAGGAGGCTTCATCTCAAAATATGGATTTCTACTTTTGTTAAATCAACCAGAAAATATAGCAAGAATCTGCCAGAATTGAACCCAGCTGGTGTTGCTCAGTGGTTGAGCATCTACCTATGAACCAGGAGGTCACAAATTGATTCCTGGTCAAGGCACATGCCTGGGTTGCAGGCTTGATCCCCAGTGTGGGACTTGCTCGAGATAGCCGATCAATAATTCTCTCTCATCCTTGATGTTTCTATCTCTCTCTCCTTTCCACTTCCTCTCTGAAATCAATAAAAAATATATATATTTTAAAAATCTGCTAGAATTGAGTAGAAGTTCTCTCTTCATTTAAGGCCTACATGCTCCATTGCTACCTCTCCTCACACTCCCTTGGTTTCTCCCCAATGCTGAGACCACATCTTAATTACCACTTGTCATCATGAACTTTTTCTTCTTATAATATAGAGAAATGTTTCTCTATGCAAGACTCTCTCAAAAATGAAAAAAGGAACTCAGTCAGCAACTCTGATGGACATCCACATGACTAAGACAGTGTATGAAGTATGGAAGGAGGCCCATGGGGTCATTGTGTACCATTGTGCAATTTTCTTCATCACTCGTGTGAATAGGGCCCCCTGGAGTGGTGCAGTGGGCAATTTGCATAGCTATCAGTGCATTCTGGAGTCACAAGAAAGATACAGAACTGTGAGAGCAGGGTGGGCAGGCTATGGCCCCGCATGGGACCAGGAGAGCACACTAAGGCCAACAAAACTAGAAGAAAGAAGATAAATGAGGAAGGCTGGGATTATGATGTCAGACCACAGAAGAAAATGAATGCGCTTAATTCTTTCTGCTTTCATTTTCAGCAGAGCATGTGATTCTTAAAAGTGAGAGAGCAAAGCACACATCAGGAGGCCTCTGAAATCCAAGGTTAGCGATTTGCATCTTGCCTTTTTTGGCACTGGCTGGAAGCTGGGGCTTGCAGAGGAGTCTGGACTCAGGAGCATAGAAGCCAGGCCCCTGGGTCAGGCCCCACCTTAGGTCAGGCCCCACTTTGATGTTTTCCATGATAGTAAAAAGAAA
>PVJC01038887.1:0-16549 GCA_004026665.1 Murina feae | reverse complement strand
TGTTGTTCTCTTTTTTGAGCTGTGGCCAGGGCTGGGTGCTGCCTGCCTCCCAAGCTTGCCTACTGCCCATCTTCCTCCATCCACCAGAAAGCAGGGAAAACCCCGTCTCGTGGTCATCCCAGCCTTTTCCTGCTCCCTGATCCCCGGAAGGGACCTGGGAAGCCTCCAAGCAGGCTGCTGACCCCCCTGCCACCTTTTACCCACTCTCCAGTACCCCTCAAAGGGCCTGGGCAGCCGCCAAGCAGGCTGCCAACCCTGCCGCCTCTTTCCCACTCACGGGTCCTGGGTCCTGCGCTGTTCCGCCCTGCAGCCGCTCTGTGCACTCGGGAGGTCCCTCAGCCCGACCTGTGCCCTCTCGCAGTCTCGGACCCCTCTGGGGATGTCCACCTGCTGGCGTGCCTGACCGGGCTGGGTGAGGGGCTGATGGCTGTCTCCAGGCTGGCCAAGCCCCCCAGGAACGTCCCTCACCCCATTGGGTTGTGGCCAGCATGGGTGATGGGCTAATTGGTGCTTTCAGGCTTTAAGGCTGCCCACAGCTCCCATTGACCCAACGTCCCAGCAAGGCTGGCTGGACGCAGGTTGCTGGGGTTTGTTTATCTTCTATAATTGATGTACTGTTCCTTTAAGGCGAGGTGGGCTGGGGTAAGGAAACCTCCTCTGCTTCACCTCGCAACGCAGCGTCTATAATGAGACTTTGTTACTCTTAGTAAGTCAGGCCAGGCCTGCTTGTGCCCTTCAGCTCCCAAGGATTCTATGATTGTTACATTATTGCAAACATGTTTCGGAGCCTGCCCGCTAAAGGCCGAAGACAGTTTCGCTTTCGCTCCTGCTGCAATGGACGCTGCCTAATGTTTACTCAGGTCTGTGAGTGGCGGCCTCCATGTTGACTGGGCTAATTTGCATACAGTTGCTCTGATTGGCTGGTAGGCGTCCAGAAGAAACGGTTAATTTTACTATTCCGCTTTTATTAGTTTAGATGCTTACCCCAAGAGGAGAGGGTCATGTTTTATAAACTGTTTTTACAGGAAAGCAGGATCAAAGTATGAATGATGTCTAAAAGTATGAACGCTTATAAAATGGGAGAAAAATGATAGCCATTTTGGCAATCACATCAGAAACAAAAAGTTACCATAGGCTGGACCACTGGACCAAATGTAGTATGATGTGTGAGGAGGTATCAGTAAAAAAGTGCTCTTTTAAAATACATGCAAAATGGAGTAGTAAGACTTATATGATTCTAGAGGCCCGGTGCACGGATTTGTGCACCAGTGGGGTTCCTGGGCCTGGCCTGCGGGGATCGTGCCAAAACTGGCTCTCTGACATCCCCGAGGGGTCCCAGATTGCGAGAGGGTGGTTCTCAGGTTACACACCCTGGAATTGGGCTCCCTCCTCTCTGGTTCCTGGTGCATCACCCGAGAACCAAAGCTGCCAAGTCACCTCAGCTTGCAGCTCCTGTGTTGAGCATCTGTTCCCTGGTGGTCAGTGAGTGTCATAGCTACTTGTCAAACAGTCAGCCATTCGGCTGGTAACTTAGGCTTTTATATATATATATTAGAGGCCTGGTGCATGAAATTCATGCATGGGAGTGAGAGGAGGGGGTCCCTCAGCCCAGCCTGCACCCTCTCCAATCTGGGACCCCTTGGGGGATGTCTGACTGCTGGTTTAGGGATCAGGCCTAAACTGGCAATTAGACATCCCTCTTGCAATCTGGGACCACAGGCTCCTAACTGCTCACCTGCCTGCCTACCTGAATGCCCCTAACTCCTCTGCCTGCCTGCCTGATTGCCCCTAATTGCTTCTGCTTGCTGGCCTGATTGCCCTTACCTTATTCCCCTGCTGGCCTGATTGACCCTAACTTGCCCCCCTGCCAGCCTGATAGCCCTTAACTTGATCCCCTGCCAGCCTGATCACACCTGACTTTCTCTGCCTTGGCCCCCTGCCTATGCCACATCTGGCCTCCCACTATGGGAGGTGACCTGGCAGATCAGGGGACAGTGCTTCCCCCATTGCCCCGCTGCTGTTGCTGCCATTGCCAGCCTGAGCCTCAGTCCTCGTGTAGCCACTACAGCTTTGTCCAGAAGGATGTCCAGAAGACATCTGCCCTAATTAGCATATTACACTTATATTAGTGTAAATAGGTGTTAAGATATAATAAAGTAAGTTGCATTGATTTTTTGTTAGATTCTATATATTAAATCTAACTTATTTCTCAAATAAAATAAATTATATACAGTTCCTTTCTAATTTCTAAAAAACTAGTATTTCTGGCACAATCATATGTATGGATACAGTTTTTGAGTTCTCTCCATGTGGAAATCAGTGGTTGCATGCTTAGTGACAATGGATAGGAGGGATAATTCTTAGTTGGGAGTTGTTAGACTATTGCATGTAAAATTAAAACTAACTATACCCTATATATTCAGCCTTTTTTAAAAATTTTTTACAGGCATTTGCCTCAGGCAAATTTCCAAATGTTTGAGGATTTTCCAGATATTGTTCTTATACTGATGTCTGATTTAATTATGTTGTGGTCAGAGAATATACTCTGTATAATTTCAGTCTGTTGAAATGCATTTATCCTTGTTTTATGACCCAGCGTATCATCTATTAGAGTGAGTGTTTCAGGCGCAATTGAAAAGAATGTGCATTCTGGGTCGTTGTGTATAATGCTCTATAAATGTCAATTAGGTGAAATTGGTTGATTGTATTGTTCAATACTTCTATATCTTTACTGATTTTCTGTCTACTTTATCAATTATTGAGAGAAGGCATGTTGAAGTGTCCAACTATAACTGTGGATCTGATTATCTTTTTTTATCTCAATTTTTCTTCATGTATTTTTAAGATCTATAATTAGGTGTATGCACATTAAGTCTATTACAGCTTCTTGATGAGTTGGTGGCCCCTTTATAACCATGACTAACCCTTTTTGTCTCTGGTAATATCCTTTGTTCTGAAGTCTACTTTGTTTGATAGCAATATATCCACTCTAGTTTTCTTCTGATGCTTGTTTGGTATAGCTTTTACTCTCTTTTTACTTTTAATCTGTGTCTTTTTATTTAACAGGAATTTATTGTAGACAACACAGAGTAATCTTGCTATTTTTCTGCCTTTTGATTAGAGTTTTTAGACCACTTTCCATTAATGTCAGTATGTTTATGTTTGGACTTAAATATATCATTTGCAATTTGTTTTTTACTTGTCCCACATTTTCCTCTTTGCTGAAGAAACTTTTATATTTATTCTCATGCATGTAATATCCCCCCAAATCCTTCCTGTCTGCCTTTAAGATTTTTCTTAATCACTGATTTTCAGAGATTTAATCATGATATATCTTGGTATGATTTTTGTTTTTGTTTATCCTAATTTGTGTTTTTGTTTCATAGATCTGTGATTTTATAAAATTGATTAAAAAACTAACTTTTTTTCCCCCAAATGAGTTTTCTGACCATCCCCTTTTATTTTCTGGGACTTAATTATTGTTTCTCATGTCATTGCAGCTTTAATCTGTTTTTCCCCAGCTTTTTTTCTTTGTCTTTCAGTTTGGATACATTTCATTTCTATGTCTACAAGTTCACTGCTCTTTCGCCATGTCTATTCTGTAGTTAACATTTTCAGATATTTTATTGTTTACTCCAGAAATTATAATTTTATATTCCACTTCTCTCTTTATGTTCAAATTTTATCTTCAATCCTTAGTCTTATTTATAATAGCCGTTTTGAACTTTCTATCTGCTTATTATCTCAGTTCTTACATTCCTGGATTTGTTTTTATTGATTGTTACTGCACCTGCCTCCCTTTGCTGTGAGTCAAGTTTCCTCTGCTTCTTCACATGTACTGATATTTTTGTTAAATACTAAATTTGTGGATATAACATTGTCGAGCATATATGGATTTTGTTGTCGTTACCTAAAGATTATTGATTTTGGTTTTGACAAGTCATTTAGTCCCTTGCAGATCAGCTTAATTCTTTTGAGCCTTATTTTTAAGGTTCTGAAAGGTGACTGAAAGCAGTCCTTATGCCCAATATAGACTTTAAACAGGGATGGCCCTCTCAAGGTCCCTCTTGAGTGTCCTAGGTGTTCAGCTAGGTTTCTCCACTCTGGATGGTTAGATCTTGAAAGTCTCCCAGCCCGTGAGCTATAGGAATTGTTCAGCTGACAGTCGGTAGTAATTGTTCTTATTTATTTATTTATTTATTTATTTATTTATTTATTTATTTAGCATTGGTTTCAGGTGTACAACTTAGTAGTTAGACAATCCTATACTTTACATAGTGTTCTCTTTGATATCTTCAGTACCCCAACTGGCATCATAAATTGTTCTTTTTACGACAGTTATTATTTGTTTGGCTTCATATATTCTCACATTTTACGTGTGCAGTTTCATGTTCAGCCAGACTCAGGAATCAACACAGATTTATTAAGCTTTTCCTCTGCACAACTCCTTCTTTTCTATTACTCTGCCTTGGAAATTACATGTATTCCATGCTCCCAAATTCTGAGGTCTGTCTCCTTTCAGAGAAATTGTTATTCTCTTTGGGCTCCCCCTGTGTCTGTAGTGATGCAGAAAATGCCTCCAGGTAGACAATGTGGTCACTGCAGCACTTGTCATGTTTGTTCCCCTTTTGCATGGATTACACTTCTGCGTTGCCTGTTCCACGTCAAAGAACAATTGTTCACATAGCTTGTGCAGTTTTATAATTGAATGCTATAAGACAAAGCTACTAGTTATTCCATTATGGTTGATGCAAAGTTGATAGTATGTTGATCGTGATGTAAAATTGTCCATGTTTACATTGTTCCTGAACAAAAAGATATTTAAACAGTGTGTAGTCTATTCCATGTACTTTTGACAGTTCTATTATATATATGCCACACTTAAAAATTATGTGAACTTTAGCAAATTCTTAAATGTATCTGAGACTCAGTTTCTTTACTTATAACATTGGAATAATAGTATTAATCTCATGAGGCTGTAAGGACTAGAGGTAATCAGATATATAAAGTCTGGTTCTTAAAAGATTGATAAATGGTTCTGACATATAATTAATAGCAACAGAAACTGTAGCTTAAAAAGAGGCAATATTTTATATCTACTTATATGTGTCTCCAGTCAATTGTAAAATAATCTTATCTTTCCTATAAATCAAACAACAAACTAGATGCAAGTTAAAAATAATAATCCCATATATTTTAATTACTCTCTCATATCACCAAAGAATAAACCAGTATTCTCTATGTGCCAAAATTTAATTGACTACTCAGGTCAATAACAATTTTATATAGTACCTTTCAGAAACCACAAGGAATTAAAAACTACACATATAGGATCACTTAAAATTGTCTAACCCTAGCATTTGGCCATGACTTTATGCCTTGATCCCAAACAGAATTTTAAAATGGTCTTTCAATTTCATAGCCAAGATACACATACCATTCTTTTTCTTCATTAGTACGATAGAATACAGACCCCAATAAACCAGCCAACAAATATTCTGAATGCCAAAATAAAGTTATTGACTTCCAGAACAACTTGACTTTCTTACTCTGTTAGGCTAACAAAAATAAAACCCAATGAGGATAGAGATGTACCCCAGGGCCTGGAAAAGGGGTACAGCAGTGAGAAAGAGGTCAGTTCAATTCACTGTATAAATAATCCAGGAGTGTGTTGTTGTTTTTTTTAAACAGATCATCCAGTTAGGTGGTTTTCAAACTATGTTCCAAAAATGGAGTGGGTGGGGTTGGGGCAGTGGGAAAGAGGAGGTTAAGTTGGCAGGGCTCTAGACAGTTTTTCCATGCAGAAGAGCTCCAGTGTTTTATTTGGGCTTTATTTCACTGAAGAAGAAGAAAAGAAGAGTATTACTGCAAATCAAGAATGTTGAGCAATCATGATTCAGTCAAATAACTTCATTTATACATGAGAATGACAAATGAAGAATGAACTAGCAAGTTTGCTCAGCTAGTTGATGGCATGTCTCTGAGTAGAATTCAAGTCCCAGGCTGCTCTTTCTTACAAAGAAAAATTATGTATCTAAAGGGTGTGTGTTATCTTTCTAATTTGTTTTTCTCATTATGTTCCAGTGAACTAACAAGAATAAGGTTAATGTCCAATGGAAAAATAGTATCCCAGTGCAACAATACTTAAAAAGGGTGTCATGTTTTTAAAAGGTAAGCATAGTGTGCTACCAGAATGCAAAGGAGGGACTTACACATTTGGCTGAAGGGAAGGCAGTAGGTGATCTAAAGGGTAGAGTCTTGAAGAATCTAATCTAATAAAAGCTTTATATTAAAATGGACTGTTTCCTCGCGACCCCTAAGCCATGCCCACCAGTCAGAGTGACTGTATGCAAATTAGCCCAGCCAAGATGGCGGAGGCTGCAGCCCGGGAGAAGCTGCACACCTGGGGTCCAGCAGGGAAGATGGAAGACCTCTGCCTCAGGAGCCAGGGGGTGGGAGGAGCGAGCTGGCCTGTGGCTGCAGCCATGGGGCAGGAGGAGCCAGCTGGTCTGTGGCAGCCACCCAGGCCACAGCGTGGGGCGGGAGGAGCAAGCCGGCCAGTGGTCGCAGCCACAGGCGGGAAGAACAGGGCGGGAGGAGCAAGCCACCTCAAGCTACTGCCTAGAATCAACTATTGCAGGGCACACATACACACGTAAGCCTCTGTGTGTGTGTATGTGTGCACTGCGATGGATTCCAGGCTGATTCCAGGCAGAAGCCGAGGGGTGGGAGAAGCGAGCCCACACTGCTGTCCTAGGGAGACAGAAGCTGTGCCATTGGAGGGTCCCCAAATGGAGGGGTGGATGGTCCCAAGGTGGAGGTGCTCCTGCTTTGCAGCTGCAATGCTGGGGCTGCATGGGCAGCTGCCACCTGGCTGAGGCTGAGCCCTGAGCTGGGCGTTAATGCCTCCTCCCCATGGAAGCTTTAATGAGGGAAGGAGGGCTGCTCCCTCTCTCACACACACACCGCCTCCTGGGCCCACTCTCTTGCTGGCTCCATGTTCTCTGCCACAGAGGCAGGGGTCTGCTGTGAGAAGCCCTGTCTCCCTTCAGAGCTGGGGTGAACCTGTGGGAGCCAGGAGAAGGAGAGATGGGCAGGGAGCAAGCGGAGGTAGCAGCAGAGTTTGGGGGGAAGTAACCAGGTGGGGGAGGGGTGGAACAGAATGGAGGGAAGAACTTTATAAAAGAGTCAGTGGACAGTAGAGTTAAAAAAAGAAGCTGTATGAGTGAACTGTAGGGCCTATAATGAAAACCAAGTATAGTTGTGTACTGGGGACAGATTTTAAAAGTAGAACTCAGAAAAGAAAAAATGATAAATGATAGTGGATAATTAGGCAGGTAGATAGATAGGTATTAAAACAGTGGCAGTAAGTAGAGAAGAATGTAGGATGAGAGAAAAAGAGGGAGGGAAGAAAACTTATAAAGGGGGAGCTGGTAGAGCTTAAAAGGAGAATGGGAAGAAGGAAGGAATGGGGGAGGGAGCAAAGCAGGTCAGAGGGAGGAACTGAAGAAAAAAATTAAGGTGGGAAGGAGGAAAAAGGGGAGGGTGGGCAGGGATAAAGATAAAGGAAAGAAGGAATGTGGGAAGGGAAGGAGGGTAATAGAAAAATGGGAAGAATGATGATGGAACAGAAGTAGGAAATGAGGAAAGAAAAGTTTATAAATGATGAGTCAGTAGAAAAAGTGTTACATAAAGGAGAAAAATTGTGTGAGAGGAAGAAGTCAATAAGGAAGTCAAATACAGTTGTGCGTGAAGGGGATAAGATTAAAAAAGAAAGTTAATAGGGGTGACCAGGCTGGCAGGGGAGGGCAGTTAGGGGGATCAGGCAGGCAGGCAGGTTAGCGGTTAAGAACCAGAGGTCCTGGATTGTGATAGTCCCCAAGAACTCCATATTGGAGAGGGTGCAGGTCAGCCTGAGGGACTGCCTCCCTGCCCTCCGTGCATGAATTTCGTGCACCGGGCCCCTAGTATCTAGATATTTGGTAGAAGAAGAGGAAAGAATTTTCTTCCCAACAGAGGGAACAATATGTGCAAAAGCATTGGGGTGAGAAAAAGAGTGTGCTCCAGGGCTGTGATGTCAATGAAAGGCAGGAATTAGAAATGCTGAACCCTCTTCCTCATGGGTACACCTATTGAACAATACTACAAGGACCAATTCCCTTACGACAAACCAGTTGAGAGGCATCTAGACGCCAGGTAAGCATGAAACCAACCACAGTGAAGAAGCAGGTAGCTAAAGCCTAGAGACTGTCACCATAATCCCTCCTTCCTACACAGTATTATCTAATTGAGAGGAAATCCCAGCTCTAAGATTCTCCCTTGTAAGGGAAGGAAAAGATTGGACCAGGCATCCACTGTTCTGACTTTTGCAGAGGGTGCCTGACTGGTTTCTGTTTTGCCTGAATTTGAATACTGATGGGAAAAGATCCCAAGTTTGGAACCCCTGAGTACAAAAATGGTAGTTTGAATATTATGTAAGCACCTGCCATTAGCCCTTCCTCAGCGCAGAGCAAGAGGGTGAAAAATACCAGATTTCTTCTCCCTGGGAATGGAACTAGTTGGGCCGTGAATCCCTGTTCTAGCTTTTTCAGGTATGCCCAAGGGATTGCCTCTGTCTTGCCTGTCTCAGAGAGCTGACTGGACCTAGTATACTCTACACTGAGTGGCCAGATTATTATGACCGCCTGACGTTTGTAGGCAAATTAGCTAAAATTTTGCGCTGAAGTTGCTAGAGGGCCAGACTGTTATAAACAGGGAAGCAGGTTGTTTACCACGACAGCAGAAGTGATTTTTTTTTTCTGAAGATATGGGTAAACAACATGATTTAACAACCTTTGAACATGGGATATATTTATATACACTAGATGACTGGGAGTGCTGACAACAAATACAGTAGTTTGGACTAACATACAAGCACTCACTATCACCCTTCCCCCTGTCTCAGCATAGAGCAAGGGGGTGAAATATCCTAACTCTCAGATTCTCCTTGACGAGAGAAAGAGTTAGACTATATTTCCAATGTTCCAACGTTTCAGGGAGCTACCCAAAGGATTTCCTGTGTCTCACCTACTTCAGAGCACTGACCACATCTGACCTGCTTTGGATTACAGCACTGCTGAGAACAAAGGAGAAGATTTGCACTAGAACAAAATCACCCACCAAAGCCCCTCTCCCCTGCTCAGTGCAACATGTTCAGCAAGATTTCTAGCCCCTGGCTTATCCCTGGGAACAGAAATATAGGACTGGAACATGCCAATGTTCAGACTTTCCAGGTGACTGCCCAAGTCACCAGTCTCAGAGTAAGGATGGACCCAGCACTTTACTCCAGATGGCCTGCAGGCAACTGAGAACACAGAAAGTGTTCAGGGCATACCACTGCCCCAGAAGACTCCTGGTGCAGTAGACAGACAACAGAGGGATTAAAAAAAAATTACGAATTCCTGGAAAAGGGGAAAAAAAAGGAAACCAGCAAATCTCTCTAAATGGGAATTTACACACATAAGTACAGAGAATATTCATATGCAGAGGTTTGAGAGGCCTCCATAAACTTTGGTCAAGCTGAATGGTGAGGACGTCTCCTGGATAAGGCCTGATCATGAAGACCAGTAGAATTAACTGTGTGTGTGTGTGTGTGTGTGTGTGTGTGTGTGTAACAGATACCAACACAAAGCATAGAATGAATGAATGAATGAATTCAACATAAATAGAATAATATTGGATTCTTATCTTAAACCATATACAAATATCAACTCCAATTGATTAAAGAATGAAATGTAAGACCTAAAACTAAAACTACTAGAAGAAAGCAGGGGAAAGCTTTATGCCATTGGCCTTAGCAATGGTTTCTCTGACATGACACCCAAATCTCAGGCAATAAAAGCAAAAATAGCAAAAGGGACTACATCAAACTAAAGAACTTCTACATTGCAAAAGGGATCATCAATGGAGAGAAAGGACAACCTACAGCATAGGAGAATGTGTTTATAAACCATATATCTGATCATGGGTCAATATCCAAAAGTATCATATGATCTCACTGATATGTGGAATCTAATGAACAAAATAAACTGATGAACAAAATAGATCCAGAGACACAGAAGCATGGAACAGACTGTCAATCTCAGAGGGAAGGTGCATATGGGTGGGTGGGTGGGAAGAGATCAACCAAAGAACTTGTATGCATATATGTATAACCCATGAACACAGACAATAGGGTGGTGAAGGCCTGGGGCTGGGGGGTGAGGGAGGGTGGTGGGAGCATGTTAGAAGGGATCAATGGAGAAAAAATGGGGACATATGTAATACTTTTGACAATAAAGATAGGAAGGAATAAAAGAAGGAAGGAAGGAAAGAAGGAAGGAAGGAAGGAAGGAAGGAAGGAAGGAAGGAAGGAAGGAAGGAAGGAAGGAAGGAAGGAAGAAAATTAACATCAAGACAAAAACCCAAATAATAGAAAAATTCCCACAACTCAATAACAAGAAAACCAAATAATTTGATTTAAGGCCTTGGATTTCTTAGCCCAAAGTTTCTGAAGAAACAGCCATAGTCACCAGCACTTGTTACTCAATCCCTCTGGACTTCCCCACACTTTCTGATCACTTGTCTCTTAAGGAACAAACCCTATTTCCAAGCCACTGTCTAATTACTTGCAACACTAACTCTGCCCTACCATTTTAAGGGACATTCATTTCTCTAGCTGTCATCTCATGACCACTGATTAGTGAACTGTAGAAAGGAGTTTGAGAAATATGTAACTCAAATATTGGTTTCCATGGAGTCTTTGCCCAACTGTAAAAATATTTCAATGAAGAGAAAAATAGTTAAGGCATTTAGACTTGGAAACAGTTGCTATCAGCTGAGCATGGGTTCAGATCTTTAGCTACACCATCCATGAAAAACATATTCTGAATCAGAGCTCTGCTTTTACACTACTCTTGAGATGCAAAACAAAATCAGCAGTAAAAAACACACAGGTGCTGAAGGTAAATGTATTAATATAATACATGAAATAAATTAATATAATATAAATTAACATAATCTTCTAATAAAATATATATATCACAGCAGTGATGTTATTGTTCCCAGTGGAAAAACATTCACATGCATATGGGCATACACAGGTAGATATGCTGTGGTGCCAAAGTCAAATCATGAGTTGAAAGTTTTGTTTCTCTTTTATTCCTGCCTCGCCATAGTTCTGGAACTCCACGGTCCTCAGGGTCAGTGTGCTTTGGGGTAAACATACCTGGGTTCAAATTTCAATTTTGCTTCTCGCTAACAAGTTTAGAGATAGGTTATCTAACCCTTTGAATATCAGTGTTCCTATCCAGAGAATGGAAATAATAATTAACTTTTTCCTGAGAAGTAAATTAAATGTTTTATTTTGAGTCTTATTTGAATGTAGGCTGCATATCAGGAGGTACGGGCTTAAGATATGACTGATTTATTTTTACCTTTTTCTTCTTCTTCTTAAAGAACGCCCTTCAGCATTTCAAGTAATCCTGGTTTGGTAGTGATGTACTCCTTTAGCTTTTTCTTGTCTGTGAAGCTCTTTATCTGACCATCAGTTTTACATGATTTTTTCTGGCAATTGTAACTGAGAGTGGGCCAAAACTATCTTTCTACAAGACTGACTTTAGAACCAGGACTAAGCCCCTCTCTCTGGTGCTAGTGTGCTCTTTTAACTGACAGGAAACCAGGCGGATTTGAGGAGATAGCTGAATAAATGAATACCTCAACGATCAGTATATCCCTAATTTAGGTAAGAACATCATGACTTGGTCTGGCAAATGGTAAGTATAATCTGAATCCTTTGCCTTAAAAAAAGGCAGTAATTAGCTGTTTATTGCCATATCAACGTTAGGTAATTACAGATTTCAGCATTCTGAAACATTAAAATAAACATCATCGAAAGTTGGAAAGTAATGAGAATTATTTGTATGGCCCCTGAAGTGCTTCTCAGCAGATCAGTCAAGCAGGACTGTCAAATCATGTTAATGTGAACATTTATCACTCAAACCTCATCCCTATATTAGCTAATTGAAGCCATTTAAATTAAGCAACAGGACAATTTAGGCTACACATAGCACTTAATACTTGTCAGTGAAGTTCAAAATAGAACCTTTGTGTTGGAAGGGATATTCAGTGTCAGCTAGTTTAATCTCCAACCCATACAGGAAATCCCGCTATAATATCCATCTCTGTGTTTTGCCAGTATTTTCTTGAGTTCTTTTGCAGATACAAAACTCACTAATTCAAAATAAATTTTGTCAGTTCTAATTGTTAAGAGGATTTTTCTGTACTTTATATGAAATCTCTACTTCACATCCTTTCATTTGTTTAAGTTTTGGCTCAGGACCACGTAACACTCCTGCTTCAATGCAAATGCCTTTCTACTGTCTGAAGCCATCACTCATGCCTTCCTTGGATCTTCTCTTCTCTAAGCTAAGTAATCCCAGTTTCCTTTGATGTGCTTCATAAGGTATAGCTCACATGTTAACCTCCTAATTGTTTTTGCTCAAGATAATTCAGTTCCTCAGTGTTTTTTTCTTTAAAAAATTACCTTATATAATGAAGCATGCCTTTTGAAATATGACCTCATCAATACACATGTTTTTTGTTTTACATTTTGTGTTTTTTGTCTTCAGTTCCTTTGTGAGTTTTTGGATTGCCCAAATTTCTGGGTCAATAAAAATCAGTTCTTGGGTAAATGAGCATTTATGTTGCAAATCTAGATAAATGCCCTTTTATAAGCAATATAGAATTTTTCTTAGTTAATCCAGGTGCTGGGAAACAAACAAATAGCAAAAGAAATTCAAATAGTTTAGTATGATTAAGTTTTGATTAGCGAACTAGTTTTGCTTCTCTGGAATAAAGTTGTTGATTTCTATTTGCCAGTATTTTGTTAAGAATTTTTGTGTTTATATTTATGTAGGATACTGTTCTATAGTATACCTTTTTTTTTGTACTGTCTTTGTCAGGTTTTGGTATCAGAAAATCCAAAGGGCATAAAATGGATTGAGATTGTCTTCTATTTTATGGAAGAGATTTTGTAGTATTGGAGTTAATCCTTCTTTAAAATTTTGATAGAATTTTCTGATGAAACTATTTGATCCTTATCTCACACTATATTCATAAATTAACTCAAAATGAATCATAAACCTAAACAGGAAAGATACAACTATAAACCTTCTAAAAGAAGACATAGTAGAAAATCTTTGTGACTTTGAGGCAGGCAAAAATTCCTTGAGTATGACACAAAAAAATGCAACTTATACTCTGTGTGTATGTCTGACTCCCATCACTCATGATAGATTAAACCAATTTTTATTGGAACATTTGATTAATAAACAGACAGATAAACCACCTAATGTACTTATATAGAAATAAATATATGTTTGATGAAGGTTTAGGTCTGATTTCAAGACTGAGTATCAGAAAAATCAGGAAAATAAAAATCAAAGTCAATTATTAACTCTAGGAAAAGTATAATTTATGCAATAGAGGAATATATAATTTTAATATCAAAGTGGATTCGATCTGAACAATGATTTATACTCATGTTAACAGACTATTCACTTAAACAGGACTCTTGATAATTATGCATCTGAGAAGACTGCAAGTAGAGGAAGAGTAGGATTGGAGGGCAGGCTGTAAAAGTGTGAAATAGTATCTTCAGTAGTAGGAAGTCAATAAATAATATCTAAAGCTGAAAAAAACACAAAACAAAAAAGCAGTATAATCATCATCATTAGAAATAAGAAGCTAGGTACTAGAGTGGGAGTGAAACTGCCAAGTGAATTAAAATTTAGGTGGAGTTAATCTGGGGAGTAGATTGAGGACATATGTAACATAGAAGTGGTTATGGAAAAGCCAAAAAGGGTGGATCATGAAACTGCTACTTAAAAAAAAAAAAGGTAGTAATGTTTACCTTTAGATACAATGTGTAGTTCTTACTTTGGTAAAAATAAACATTTCATTAAAAAATGAAAGGAAAGTGGGGAAGGAGGAAGGAAGGGGGAAGAGGAAATAAAAAGCTCACTATGGTAAGTTGCTTCATTGTGCAGATAGTGAATGTAACCTTGCAGGATAAATGAACTTGAACCAACTGAATATTATACAAATGGGTATTTATTGCTTGTAATAAAAATTCAAGTGACAGCATGTTATAGTTATAAAAGAATCTCACATAGGCAAAAATGAAGATGCTTGTTAGATGATTTCATATGTATCACTATTGATGACCAAGACATTAGAATATAAGATGCATGTACAGAAATATATAGGAATAGCTAACATTTACTTGGCACCTACTATATGTCAGGCTGTTGTCTTACAAGTTTCACCCAACCCTAGCAGTGGTAATTATTATTATCACCACTTTATAGGTGACAAATCTTGTCCAAGGTCACAACTATTAAGTGAATGAGCCAGGATTCAATTCCAGGAAGTCTAACTTGGTAGTCCATGAATATCAAGTGGAACAAAGCAATATTTCTAATGTTATTAATTTATGTGATATCTTATAATATTCATGATTAAATAAGTTAACATGTGAAATAAAAAGTAAACATTTGATTATTTTGTCTCATTAGAAGTTTATTCAAGTAAGTTAGATGCATTTTGGTTGGTGGCAGGTGGGAAATATTATTATATGAGAAAATCAGATTATTTTTATTCATCATTACTGTACTTAAGGCATATTTGTTAATACAGGAAGCTTTCCCTGACCAATAGTCTATTACCTAGTATATGTTTTCATAGTATCCTATGATGTTCCTTTATGACAACTTACTATAATTCAAATTTTATTTATATTATTAAATTTACTGAGATGAATTTTATTAAGATTATATGTTTCAAGTATAAAATTTTATAATACATCATCTGTATTTTGTGCTCACTGCCAAAGCCTTGTCTCCTTCTGTCACCATATATTTGACCCTCTTTACCCTCTTTATCTTTCCCCTAATCCTCTTCCCCTCTGGTAACAATACTATTGAATACTTCTATGAGGTTTTATTTGAATTGTTTGTTTGTTGCTTTTTGTTTTATATTCCACATATGAATGAAATTATGTGATACTTGTCCTTTCCATCTGAGTTATTTCGCTTAGCGTGCTATTCTCAGGATCCATCCATATCATCACAAATGGCAGTATTTTATCCTTTTTATGGCTGTGTAATGTTCCATTGTATATATGTACAACATCTTCTTTATCCAATCATGTATCAAGGAACATTTAGGTTGTTTTCATGTTTTAGCTATCATTGAATAATGCTACAATAAACATATGGGTACATATGTAGTTACAAATAAATGTTTTCAAATTTTGGATAGATATCTGGAAAGAAGGGTTGCTGGCTAATACGGTAACTCTATTCTTAATTTTTTGTGGCATCCCCATATTGTTTTTCATATGACTATACACATTGTAAATAGCTGTATAATTTTCTAAATTAGTAATTTCACTATGGCAGGTGGCTTATTATTATTTTCCTCTATGTTGCCCAGTATATATCACAGAGGTTGTCACATGGCATACATTGAACTTTTGTTAAGTAAATGAACGAGGAAATATACATTATGTGAATGCAGTGATTTGTCTTGTGGTGAGTGGGAGTCCATGTAGTCACTGAGAATCAGGTGAGAATCAGGTTCATGGAGTCTACCAACTTCCATGTGTGGCTACCAAAGTCTCTCTGAACTTCTAAATCCAGCCAGCAGTTAGGGAAGGAAATATCCTATATAATAAAAGGGTAATATGCAAATTGACCCTAACAGCAGCACCACTGGGAAAGACTGGTCACTATGACACACACTGACCACCAGGGGGCAGATGCTTAATGCAGGAGCTGCCCCTGGTGGTCAGGGCACTCTCACAGGGGGAGCTCTGCTCAGCCACAAGCCAGAAGGCTGCCAGTACAGTGGTGGTTGTGGGAGCCTCTCCTGCCTCCTCAGCAGCTCTAAGGATGTCTGACTGCAGCTTAGGCCTGCTCCCTGCTGGCAAGTGGACATCCCCTGAGGGCTCCCAGGCTGCCAGAGAGAAGTCTGACTGCCAGCTTAGGCCCAATCCCCCGGGGAGTGAGCAGCAGGTGAACATCCCTCGAGGGGTCCCAGACTGCGAGAGGGCACAGGCCAGACAGAGGGACCATCTTTCCATCCCCCCCCCCCCCGGAGTGCACAAAGTTTTGTGCACCGGGCCTCTAGTATATATATATATATATATATATATATATATATATAATAAAAGCGAAATATTAAAATTAACCGTTTCTCCGAGACAGGGTAAGCCACGCCCACCAGCCAATCAGAGCGGCTGTATGCAAATTAGCCCAGCCAACATGGCGACCGCCACTCACGGACCTGAGTAAACAGCCCTTTCCATTGCGGCAGCAGCGAAAGTGAAGCTGCGCTCCTCAGCTCAGCTCCGATTAAACTGCCTCTAGCGAAACACAGCTTTTTGAAACATTGTAACAATCATAGAATCCTCCGGAGCTGAAGGAAAGAGCAGCTCCGGCCTAACCAGTAAAAGTAACAATTGTTTCAT
>PVJC01038886.1:0-16578 GCA_004026665.1 Murina feae | reverse complement strand
TGCACATTCAGCACCTGGAGCCCCGTCGAGGACCGCAGCCTGAAGGCGAAGCTCCAGCCCCCGTAGAGCACGGCGTTGCCCTCCAGCCTGTAGCGGGGGCCCTGGGGCTGGACCAGGTGGGGGCCCTTCACGGTGATGGGGCTGGGGAAGTCCCCGCGTGGCTTGTAGGACGAGAAGAGGGGTGGCTCCTCCGTGTCCTTGGCCCCCTTGTTCTTGGGGAGTGGGTCCTCCAGGACCACCACGTCCACCTCTCCGGCCTCGTACTTTCGAGCCAGCTCTTCTGGGCTTCGGTAGAACTTCCCGTTGTACCAGACCTGCTCCACTGTCCAGTCCTGGGCGTTCATGCTGCTGTGGTCCATGAGGAGCTCCAGGCCTGTGGGGTGCAGGAAGAAGCCCTCCACAAAACGCTGCAAGATGAACCAGGTGCGACGCTGGCCTGAGGCCAAGCCTGGAGGGGCCACGTCGGTGAATGTGAGGCATCGCGTGTGGCAGTCCTGGAAGGAGAAGCCCGTGGTGTCCAGGAAAAATCGGTGCAGGGGCCTGGTGGCCTCCTCCAGGGTATGACTCAGTAGGTCATACTCCGCCGAGGAGATGGGCCTGGAGTTCCAGGACACCTGATGCCCAGGCCTGGGGGGCAGCGGACGCATGTAGTGGGGCCATGGCAGGGGCCCCACGGCAAACTCGGTGATGTTGGGATGGTCCTCAGCTCCGAAGAAGATGACAACGCGCGCCTCCCTAGCTGGCCTCCTCTGACCGTGGTCCAGAAATTTCAGCACCTGCTGCTTCCTGGGCAGCAGCATCTCAATGAGGAACACGGAGTTCTTGGTGATGGGCGGTGCTCGGGAGGGCTCCAGCCTCAGGTCCTTCTGGGCCCAGAGGAAGCTGCGCACGGCCTTCAGCTCCTCTGTGCTCAGGTCTGCGAACACACTGGCCTGGCTGCGCAGGGTCCGTGTGGAGTTGTTCGCCATGGCCAGTGTCTGTAGCATCAGGGTGGCAGCCAAGGCCAAGCCAAGGCCTAGGCTTTCTTGCCTCATGGCTCTAGAATGTGGGAAAGATGAACTTAGTTGTTTTATGGGAAGATATGGCTTTCCAGTAGGCAGGCCCCATAGTTTCCCAATAGACATAGCTTTGTTCGTTGGCTGCCAAGCCAGCTAGAGGCCATCCTGGGGCAGCCGGGGCCCCAAGCTGCTTAGACCTGTGCTTTTCACTGATTTTAATTCTACTCTCTCCTGGCTTGTCTGTAATCCTCGATTATTCCTGCAGACTTTCTTACCTACATCAACTCCCCTTTCGCCTTATCTGTGCATTATCTCAGAATAGCTGCACCTCCAATGCTGTGGGCTAAGACCAAGAGTAGTTAGCTTATCAATCTGATATTCAGCAGGGCTGAAAATCAGCATAATATTGTCCTGCTGTTGGCCAAATGGCTCAAGGCAGTCTTTAACCTGATAATCCCTTTACTGTTTACCAAACTTTACCTGTGATATGCCTGTATGCATTACTAAAGGGCAAATGTGTATCCTATCTAATAAAAGAGTAATATGCAAATTGACCACCACAATATGGCTTCCCCCATGTGGTCAAGGATGGCTTCCCCGATGTGGTCAGCAAGGGAGGGCAGTTGGGAGGTGTACCAGACCTGCAGGGGAGGGCAGTTGGGGGGGACCCAGGCCTGCAGGGGAGGTCAGTTGGGGGGACCATCATGGTAGGGGAAGGGCAGTTAGGGGCAATCAGGCTGGCACAGGAGCAGTTAGGCATTCATCAGGCTGGCAGGGGGGTGGTTAGGGCAATTGGTAGGTGAGAGGTCAGGAGCCAGCAGTCCTGGATTGTGAAAGGGCTGCCCGACTGCCTGTTGAGGCCCGATTCCACTGATGTGATGGGGCCTAAACGGGCAGTCGGACATCCCTCAAGGGGTCCCAGATTGGAAAGGGTGCAGGTTGGTCTGAGGGACACCACCCCTCCTCCCACTCTGTGCACGAATTTCATGCACCGAGCCTCTAGTTCAAGTGAATAAAAGCAAATGGGACCCAGAAGTCAGAAAGCCTCTCCACTAGAGAAAGGTTTTCAGCCTGGCCCCCTATGCCTTCTAAGTTCATATTTCTTGTCTAGTGTATTCATTTGTGCACAGCCCCCTTTCCAGATCCTGAACTCTAGCGGCAAATGGATGTGGCATTCACATCTGGTGCCTCAAAAGGGACCTGGAGAAGAAGATTCACCTGAGCAAAAAACTAAGAAAAAGGGAAATTTACCGGAAAGGTGGGAAGTTCACTGAAAAGGTGGGGAAATTCACTGTGCATAAAACCCGTTGCCCTTTGGAGTCATGAACCATAAGTGGATGAGGAACGTTTTTTATTTCAGCCAGGCTATAATGGGGAAGAATTTGAGTAAAAGGCAAAAACATCATCGTAAGTTTTTAGCTTGCATGGTCAAGGATAAAGAAATTAAGATGTCAAAAGATATTCTCTTAAATCAGGCTCAAGGAAAACAAGTGCCCTTGTCATCTTTAAGTAGGTGGGCTCTTGTTCGAACTGCATTATGCCCACTCTTATTGAGCATCAAAATTCTGTCATACCAAAGGCCCTGGATCCTCTGCCTCTAGTGTGGAAAGGCTCAACAGCTAGAGAAAATGGGGCTAATAGTCATTTTTACAAAAGGACTCTTTAATGCTTTTGTTGCAGAAGGACCCAGAAAAACTAAGCGATGCTTTGAAGAAGTGGAGAAAACACTGTTTTAATTATGCTGGCAGACCCTGGGAAATAATTTCCAAATCAGAGTGAAGTAACACACAGGGACTTTGCTTTTTATAACCTTCTGGGGTCATTGTCTTGCAAATATGCCCCCTTCCCTCTTGGAGGCCCTGGAGGAAGGCCCCCCTCCAGATGTCCCAAGGTTTTGTCACTGGCATAACAACCCACCCTTCCCCCAGGGCAGCACTTATGGGCTCTGTAACAGGTTCTGCAAGTTCAGTTTCTGGGAAGGAGGCAATGACCCAGCCACAGGTCTTTAAGAATGCACACTGGGCCTGCTGGCATGAATTCCAACTGCCAGCCCCCCAAAACATCAGGGCTACATTTGAATTAGCCCTTTTTAGCCTTCTCACTTTGTCTGAAAATTACCATATGACACCTTGGGACAAGCAGATTTTAGCTAAAATAATTTTAGAGTCCAGTCAATACTATGGAGAGCAGAATAGGATAAGATCCATGAAAGGAACTCTGACTTATTAATTCTTGTCTATATGTTATGGGCGCTTGTCTGTTGATTGTTATCTGTTTCTGTTGTTTATTGTTAGTTTATTAAGCATGCCTTTAATTTAATTTAATAGAAAAGAAACAGTAGATGGACAGGCCATTACTAAATTTCCCCAAAGCAAACAGAAGGTGGGAATGGGGAGAAAAAGAATATAAGTGGAATATGGGGTCAATAACACAGATCCTAGGAAAATTCCCTAGACAAGGGGAAGTAACTAAAAAAGGCCCCCGCCCATTAATTACCAGTCATTTGGTAATCCTGTAAAATGGACAACCACTCTCAAGAGTGTTATTAAAAGTCTCATTTTTGCCATGTTTTTATTTCCCAGTCCATCCTGTGAAATTTGAATAGAGGAGACATTCTCACAATTTAGGGATGTGTTTGGGATTTCTGTACCCATGAAGAGATAAAAGCTGGCTTAAGAGAAGATGCACCCTGCCTGATTTTGGGTGGCCTCTTGGACTGAGCCCCATCTCTTCATGGATGCCATAGAATAAATCCAAGACTGTTTTTCTTTAAAAGATGGCAATAATGACACAAAATATACAGGTTGTATTTGGGCAACAAGATTAGTGTTTCCGTAATAATGGATAGTTCTTGGATAATAATGGACCGCATTCCAAGGTTGCCTCCCAAATCTTGGGCCACTCCTGTTTTTATAAAATAAAAATAAAATAATACTTCAACATTAAAGTCACTGAAAGCCAATAAGTTATCTCTTTTACAGAATTTGCCAAAGAAAATGACTTGGATAATAATAAAATTATTAACTTTAAAATCTTAAAGTTATTAGAACATAAATAGATGTAACTAAAATAAAGAATTTATAATAAAGCTTTTCAGTGATAGTTATAAATATACTAGAGGCCTGGTGCACAAAAATTTGTGCACTTGGGGAGGGGGTCCCTTAGCCCAGCCTATGCCCTCTCACAGTCTGGGATCCCCCTTGGGGGATGTCAACTTGCCATGGGGAAGCAGGCCTAAGCTGAAGTTGGACATCCCTCTGGCAGCCTGGGAGACCTCCAGGGATGTCCACTTGCCAGCAGGAAGCAGGTCTAAACTTCAGTCAGACATCCCAAGCGCTGCTGAGGAGGCAGGAGAGGTTCCCACCACCACCGCTGTATTGGCAGCCATCAGCCTGGCTTGTGGCTGAGCAGAGCTCCTCCTGTGGGAGCACATTGACCACCAGGGGGCAGCTCCTGCATTGAATGTCTGCCCCTGGTGGTCAGTGTGTGTCATAGTGACCAGTCATTCCCAGTAGTTCTGCTGTTAGGGTCAATTTGCATATTACCTTTTTATTATATAGGATAGAGGCCTGGTGCATGTGTGGGGGCCGGCTGGTTTGCCCTGAAGGGTGTCCCGGATCAGGGTGGTTGTCTCTGATGAGGTACCTGGCCAGCCTGGGCGAGGGGCTGATGGCTGTTTGCAGGCTAGCCAAGGCCCCCAGCGACCCAAGCTCCCAGCAAGGCTGGCTGGAAGCAGGTATCTGGGATTTATTTAACTTCTATAATTGAAACTTTGTTGCCTTAACTGGAGCCCAGATCAGGTTGCCCCTGACAACCCAGGCTCCCAGCTCTTCCTTGAGTCCAAGCCCGCTGGAAGCAGGTATCTGGGGTTTATTTATCTTCTATAATTGAAACTTTTTGCCTTGAATGGAGGCCACAGCCAGCCTAGGCAGGTGGGAAGCTTGGCTTCCTCCATCGCCAGGGCAACCAAGCCAACTGCTTGCTCCAGCTCAGTGGCTGCTGGCTGCTATCTTGTCTGGGTTAATTTTCATACAGTTGCTCTGATTGGCTGGTGGGTGTGGCTTAGGTATAGCAGAGAGACACCAATTTGCATGTTTCTCTTTTATTAGATTAGATTAATAATGAAAGTCCAGTCACTCAAGAGGAGACTGACTGCCCTCTGTTAGAGGAAAGAGCCAGCCGTTTCCCACAGCAGCCACCTTAGATGCTATCTGTAAGGAAGAATGTGGCAGTTTTAAATTCAAAGTGGCTACAGGCCTGCTCCCTCCTCCCACTGCCTTTTAATCAGCCTTCCATGTGACAGGCGGGGATATTTGCCAGCCTCATAGATAGTTTTCCAAAGTCTTTGGTAACTTAAAACTTTAGAACATTGCTGAATTAAATAATAAAAATTATTAAATATCTAGGTATTTTAAAGTGATAAAATACTGAAATATTAATCTGAGTTTGCCTCACATGAAAAATCTAAAAAAAATAGATTTGAATCTATTACTTAAATATATCTTGTATTTTATTTAAACTATATCCGTAAAAATGTAAATATATTACTAATCTAAGAAATGCTAAGTATTTAACTTGCCACCTAAAATTTGAGGCTTCTAAGAATTTAAAGTTCAAATTAAGTTGAGAGAAATTATATGATTGTGATAACAAAATACATAAAGTATAGTAATTCATCTTTGAGAAAAAGAATTCTTGTATTTT
Organism: Murina feae; assembly: GCA_004026665.1. Classification (NCBI taxonomy): domain Eukaryota; kingdom Metazoa; phylum Chordata; class Mammalia; order Chiroptera; family Vespertilionidae; genus Murina; species Murina feae. The sequence goes on along the minus strand of PVJC01038886.1, from coordinate 10,876 downwards.
CTCTAGAAAATTCAGTAGTTCAAACTATATTGTAGTTCTTATATGTACTACATGTGGTAAAATTTCAACCTAGGATATAATATTTTATTGGCCTGATTAAAAAAAAAGGATTAATTCTATGGTCTGAACCAAATTTTTAATATAAAAACAGGTTTAAATTTAATTGATATCTTTTAGAATAATTACAGAGAGTGTATAATATAATCTTTGGGTTCTGTATATTTGATTGTCTTTCCAAGTTAAATTTCAAGACTTTAACCAAAAGATAGCTTTGGGACATTTTAAGGGTCCTGGAATGATTCAAGGATTTATTCTCTCTTCTTAAAAGAAATATTTTTAAACCAAATTAGGTTGAGCTACTATACTTGAAATCACAAAATCACATGGGAAGTTTTATCAAATAAAAATTAATAACTGTGTTATATATAAGGTTTCAACCTCTAAGCTTGGCAGGACAAGGTTACATACATAGTGCCTCAGACAGCCTGCTTTTCAGATAGGCTGAGGGGGAGTTGGGTGGAGTGGCATCTGTACTTCATAGGTCAAATGTATAGGTTTGCTTACTTTATTTTTTCAATAAAAATGCATGCTTTGATTACTTGAGGATTGGCTTTTTACAAAATAATCAAGGTCTTAAATAAACTCATTTATATGGGAAGCCAATATTTTAGGAGCAGTTGGTTCTAACAAAGTCCAAAGTAAAATTTGCATGCATATGCAAATGAGCACTAGCCAAAAAGAATGCTGTTTAAAAGTAAATTTAAGCTTAATAAAAGGAGAAATTTTAAAATCTTTTGTTACTATTTACAAAGTAAACTAAACGTCATTACTCAAGCATTAAATCTCACCATTAATGAGAAACCATAAGTTAAAAAGAGAGTTACTTTTACTTGAAATGTATGCATTGCAATATTGGCAAGCATACCTCTCTTCTACTGGTTTTTCTGAATAACAACCAAGACCAAGTTTGTTGCTTTGTTTCAAAGAAAGTAAAAGTGTTTAATAATCCTTAAGTGTGGCTTAGAGATCACTCTGGGAGGAAATACAGAAGGAAATGCTCTTTAAATATCTAGGAACTGTAATTAAAAGTCAATATATTAGGCCTCAAAAGGTGGAAATATGAAAAGATTGCCTTAAAACTTTAAATGAGTTTTAGAAATTATTAGAGACCATTAATTAGTTAAGACCTTATCTAAAAACCTCTACAGGAGAAATGACAAATTTATTCAATATACTAAGAAAGTTTTTATTAAGTATACTAGAGGCCCGGTGCACAAAAATTTGTGCACTGAGGAGGGAGGGGGGGTCCCTCAGCCCGGCCTGTGCCCTCTCCCAGTCTGGGACCCCTCAGGGGATGTCCACCTGCTGGCTTAAGCAGATAGTCAGACATCCCTCTGGCAGCCCGGGAGCCCAATGGGGAGCAGGCCTAAGCTGCAGTTGGACATCCTTAGCACTGCTGAGAAGGCAGGAGAGGCTCCTGCCACCACTGCTGTGTTGGCAGCTGTCAGCCTGGCTTGTGGCTGAGAAGAGCTCCCCGTGTGGGAGCGTCTGCCCCCTGGTGGTCAGTGTGTGTCATAGTGACCAGTTGTTCCCAGTGGTTTTGCTGTTAGGGTCAATTTGCATATTACCTTTATATTATATAGGGTAGAGGCCTGGTGCAGAGGTTGGGACCGGCTGGTTTGCCCTGAAGGGTGTCCCAGATCACTTTCATGTCCCTGATGGGGTGCCTGGCCAGCCTGGGTGAGGGGCTGAGGGCTGTTTTCAGGCTGGCCACAGTCCCTTCAGGGTATGGGTCCCCCCTGGCGTGCCTGGGCAGCCTGGGTGAGGGGTTGATGGCTGTTTGCAGTCTGGCCAAGCCCCTCAGTGGCGACCCTCATCCCATGTGGGTGTGGCCATTTTGGGTGAGGGGCTGATGGCTGTTTGCAGGCTGGCTACTGCCTCCAGCGACGCAAGCTCCCAGTGAGGTTGGCTGGAAGCAGGTATCTGGGATTTATTTATGTTCTATAATTGAAACTTTTGTTGTCACAGCCGGCCAGGGAAGGCAGGTAGCTTGACTTCCTCCATTGCCGGGCCAACCAAGCCTCCTGCCTGCTTCAGCTCTGTTGGGTTAATTTGCATATAGTCACTCTGATTGGCTGGTGGTCGTGACTTGGGGTGTAGTGGAGGTGCAGTCAATTTGCAGGTTTCTCTTTTAGTAGATTAGATATAAAGACCTACAGAATCATTTTCTAATTTCATGGCTTACATGTAATGGCAGTTTGCAACCATCTAGAAAATGTAAATGCCAAGTGGTTTGTGGCCATCTAGTAAATCCTATCTTCCCTAAACCAAGGACACTTAAGAGTAAATAATTTGCATTTTTCCTCCCTAAACAAAGCTTATGTCTCTATACTCAAAAAGACTGATAACAAAAACCCAATTAGTATCATTTACTGTCTACTCCCAAGGACCAATGAAGTTAGAAAATAAACTTTATTTCAGACTGATTTAAATTGGCAAATTGAAATAAGTGAAAATTCAGGGGAACTTCGTTGTCACCTACTGAAAAACAAGTTACTACAATTTTTATATTACACCCCTATTATTATACCAAAAATACTATGCAGGAATCTATTCCTGGAGCATTAACTAGTTTACTAATGGTTCCTCTAATAGTAAAACTACTTATCATGCAATGAATTCAGACCGAGTCATCCAGACCAGTCATACTTCTGTACAAACAATTGAATTAGAAGTTATCTAGGCTGCATTGCAGAATTTCCAAAAGCCTCTTACTATTATTTCTGATCTGTCTATGCTGCTGGCCTGGTAAACGCAGTTGCAACTACACAATTAAAATGGCTCAGTGACCAAAGTCTATTTATACTATTTAAACAGATTCTGGCCCTTTAACGAAAGGAAATGCATATGCCGATCAATTAGTTACTTTATTAAAACAGGCCACAGAATCTCATCAGCTTTTACATCAGCCTGCCAAAATGTTGTTTAAATAGTTCTTATTCACGTGATAGCAGGCAAAACAGACTATCAAGGAATATCCCACTTTCATGTTCCCAATTTTAAAAACAAAAAGAGGAATAGTGGAAAAATCTCCTGTAAGTAAACTACATCAAGCCTTAATTACTTAAAAATTTTTCACTTTAGCCCTGACCAGTTTGGCTCAGTTGGATAGAGCATCGGCCTGCGGACCCAAGGGTCCTAGGTTTGATTTCAGTCAAGGGTATGTACTTTGGTTGCGGGCACATTCCCAGTGGGGAGTGAGCTGCCTGCTGATCAATGTTTCTCTCTCATTGATGTTTCTAACTCTCTATCCCTCCCCCTTTTTCTCTGTAAAAAATCAATAAAATATATTAAAAAATTTTTTTCACTTTAGATTTTTTCACTTGTAATGCTGATGGCAAGACACCCATAGAATCACACTGGTGTCAGAATAAGCCAAAGGTAAATGGCCTGGTGAAATGGAAAGACCCAGAGTCTGGTTTATGGAAGGGTCCCTTTATTAACTTTTGCTCAAGGATATGTGTGAGTATTTCCATAAAACTCCTCCAAGCCCGTGTGGATTGCTGCAACATGAATTCGAGAGAGGCCTTGCACTGTAAGCTTTACCCTGCACTGGTGGCTGCAGACAGTCGACTGCTCCAGCCACAGAGAGCAGTGGCCAGGCAACATGCTGAAGATAAGGAATGGGAGGAGAACAAAAGAGAGGAGAAACAGTCCAGAAATGACCTGGGGAATGGGGAGGAAGCCTTGCCATGCTAGCAGTCATCAATTGTGCGATTGCTCTGAACAAAGCCAGAGAAGGTTGAACCTGCATTGATATTGCCCACTGTTTGCTCATAATCCAGAACTTGAATATCATTGCTGTCATGTCACAGGGGATCGTGATTAGGAAGAGGATCAATAAAGAACTGATGTCCCAGAAAGAAGCCGACTACACACTATTCCTTAAATGCCTGGCAGCAATTTAAAAAGGACATGAAAGAACTCTGTCTCATTCTTGTTCTTATATATTTACTAGTGGCCCAGTGCACGAAATTCGTGCACATTAAAAGGAGATTAATTACAGGAAATATTTTAATATTGCTATTTGCCCTTTCTCTATAATAGAAGTGTCAGAGATTAAAGAAAATTAGTAAAATGTATATGAAAATCTTCCTCCTGACAGAATCTTGGGTGCACCATGGAACCCAGAGTCAAGTCTTCAACCACCCACGTGCACCTCAAAATCGCTCGAGACTCAAACCTGGACAGCCCCCCTTCATTGGGCTAGATACAGACCCAGCTGGTTGCACCTTGTCAAGCCCTGCCAGGTGTGTGTGTGTGGGGTGCAGCCTCAGGTCCCCTGGGTGCCAGGGCAGGGGGCATGGCCTGAGGTCCCCCATCAAGTCCTGCTGGGCGGAGGGAGTGGCCTGTGATCCTCCAGCCTGGCGCTGGGGCAGGGGGCACAGCCTGAGGTCCACTGGTCTGGTGCTGGGGTGGGGGGCATGGCCTGAGGTCCTCTGGCCCAGAACCAGGGTGGAGGGCACACCTTGAGGGCCCCCGTCAAGTCCTGCTTGGTGGGGGGGCACAGCCTCAGGTCCCGTGGCCTGGGGCCAGAGTGGGGGCATGGCCTGAGGTCCCCTGGCCTGGCACCAGTGAAGAGGGTGCAGCCTGAGTTCCTCTGGCCTGGTGTCAGGGAGGGGGGAGCAGCCTGAGGTCTCCTGTCAAGCCCTGTGGGTGGAAGGCACGACCTGAGGTCCCCTGTCAAGCCCTATGCAGGAGGTGGGTGGGAGTGTAGCTGATTGCTCCTTAAGGCTCGTTATGGGAACTTAGCCTCAGCTGTGGGTGCAAATTGACCGGAGTGACGGTCAATTTGCATATTCCCTCTTTATTATATAGGATTTCTAGTCTGTAGATGCGGAATGAAGTCTTAAAAGGACTCAAACTCTGCAAATGGCATACACCTTTCTAAATTTATTAAGAAAACAAAAATGGGGAAATGCTGGAGGCAAAGACCAAGAGTAGTTAGAATATCAATGTGATATTCAGCATAATATTGCCCTGCTGTTGGCCAATTGGCTCAAGGCAATCCTTAACCTGATAATCCTGTTACTGTTTACCAAACTTTACCTTTGATATGCCTGTATGCATTCCTAAAGGGCAAATGTGTATTTAAGTAAATAAAAGCAAATAGGACCCAGAATTCAGAGGGCCTCTCCACTAGAGAAAGGATTTCTGCCTGGCCCTCCATGCCATCTAAATTCTTACTTCTTGTCTAGTGTGTTTGTTTGTGCACGGCCCCTAACCACAAATGAATGTGGCATTCATACTCCACCTTTAGGGTGACTCAGCCAGAGCTTGTGACACAGGGCACCTCTCCAAATGCACTTCTTGTGTCCTCTGTGTGGACAAAAAGGGGGTGCAGTGATAAATCATAAACGCCTCCCTGGTCAGGTCATGGTGGGTGGTGATGGCCCAGGCCATGAAAGCTTTTTAAGCCAGCCCTGGCCACTGTTGCTGTCCATGTAGGTTAACACACTGTTGAAATACCTCAGTGATCCTCTTTTTCATCCCCTCTGAGGTGTAACCTCCTCAAGGGAGCACACAACCTTGTAAATTGAGCATTGGCCCTTGCTTTCTTGCATCTTCATGCCATCTTTCTCAACTCCAAATGCGTAACTGAGACTACAAACTGTCCTTCTCAGGAGGACTGAGATCCTGCTTCCTGTCACTTGTCATCAGTTTTGGCTCAAATAAACCCTTATGAAAATTATCTATAGGTTTGGATGTTTCTTATGTTGACATGGGTATTAATAGCAGACCTATGTTTTTGATACACCAGAATTTTTTTCATTCTAAAATTTGAAATGCAGTTCAAAGAGTGGGCTCTGCGGTCAGGCTGGGTTCAAGAGCGACATGTCCCGCCACTAAGACCTGCTGTGTGACCTTGGGCAGGTTGCTTAAACTCTCTGGGCTTCCATTTTCTCCATTGCACAATAGAAATAAACAACCACAGTACCTACTTCCTAGGGTTTTGAGGGAAACCAATTGGTCAATAGAATAATGTGTTTAGAATTGTGCCTACCTTCTAAAAATAGAAGAATCCCTCAAGAATCCCTAGCTACTCTTCCTTTTTTTTTAAAAGAAAATACTTTTATTGATTTCAGACAAGAAGAGAGAAAGAAATAAGAATGGTGAGAATCATTGATTGGCTGCCTCCTGCACGCCCGCTACAAGGATTAAGCCTGCAATCTGGGCATATACCCAGACCAGGAATCGAACTTCCTGGTTCTTAGGTTGACACTCAACCACTGAGCCACCACGGCCAGCACTATTCTTCTTTATAAAAATCAACCCTCAGGAGACACTCAGTGGTACCAGAAGATTTTAAATTTAAGCAGCGTATACAGATTTGACTGAGATTATGGCTGAGTGAGGACCAGTTGGCCAGTGCTGCCCGGCTGCTTTGTGTCCTTGGTGGGGCACTCAGGTTGTGGCCAATTGCCCATCTGTGGCTCCTACGGGGGACCTTCAGGGTGTGGTCATCCCAGGTGGTGGTACAGGGAGATGTCCTTTTCCCTTCCATTTTGGGGGTGGGTGTGGTCAGGGCCTTCGCTCCTAGCTCATCCCTCAGAGCAGCCAATCAGTCCCTGTGCCTTGTCCTGTCCCCCTGTTCCTGGTTCAAGGCTGGGACTCACCTGACTTTGTGCTGTCCAGCCCGAGGGATGGGTGAGACATAGGGCCCTGGTGCAAGGCTGGGACTCACCTGACTTTGTGCTGTCCAGCCCGAGGGATGGGTGAGACACAGAGGCCCTGGTGCAAGGCTGGGACTCACCTGACTTTGTGCTGTCCAGCCTGAGGGATGGGTGAGACATAGGGGCCCTGGGGGAAGTCAGATTCCAAAGACAGCTGTGGACTGAGCTCTTGTTTTCTATTACATTTTGCGTCAGCCTCCTTTTTAAAATAGACTCTACTTTTTAGAGCAGTTCTAGGTTCACAGTAAAATTGAGCACAAGACTCCCCATCACCCCCATTGCCCCCTGTCTCCACGTATATAGTCTTTCCCATTTTCAACACTCCTCACCAGAGTGGTACATTTGTTAAAATTTGTGAGCCTACACTGACACATCATTAGCACTCACAATCCATAGTTTACTCTTGGTGCTGTACATTCTATGGTTTGGACAGATGTGTACTGACGTGTAGCCGTCATTGCTAATCCTATGGAGTAGTTTCAGCGCCCTAAAAATCCTCTGTGCTCAGCTACTCAGCCCTCCCCACCCCAACCCCTAATCTTTTACCATCTCTGTAATTTTTTGCCTTTCCCAGAATGTCCTAAGGTTGGGCTCACCAGTCTGTAGCCTTTTCCAACGGGCTCCGTTCACCCAGGAATATGCATTCAAGTTCCTACTGTCTTTTCTTAGCTGGGCCCCCATTTTTAGAACTGCTTATCCCCAAATGCCTTTCTACTCTGTAGAAGACAGAGGTGACTTGGCTGTCCCTTTAAGCTCATCCTCCCCAGCACAGTGCTGTGTGCGGTGTCCCAGCGGTCAGCCGGTCAGCCGGGGCATGGCCTGGGCACTGAAGCCAGGGGAGGGGAGAACGTGGTGGCCAGTGCGCTCTGCTCCTCTCTGCCTGAGAACAGCTTCCACTCCCCACTGAGCCTTTACCATCTCGCCTCCGGGAGGTTGCCCCTAGCTTTCTGGGCCTCTTCAGGCTTCATTTCTCCTGGCCCATCACTCCAGGCCTTGCTTCCCTCCCCCACCAGTCATCCCCTTCTCAACTCTCCCAGTGGTCCATCAGAACATACCTGTGTGCTCTGCTCCTCTGGCCTCCGCAGCCTGCCTTTGTCTGGGCTCCTTCTGGAGCTTTATGGCTCTGTTGGACCCGCCCCGGAGGGAGGGACAGGGCAAGGGCTGGGTCAGCCAAGGTGTGGACCCACGTAGGGCTCAGGGGGCTCCCAGAGGGCAGGGGTGGTGGCCCAGGATGGGCACGGGGCTCTGCAGCCAGGGTGTCCTGTTGCCCCTACAAGTGCCCAAGTTTGGAAACACCCCAGGGCTCCACCACTTCAGCCGCAGGGTTCACTTCTGTTTCTCCCAACACCCGTGTCCTAGTTGTCTGTTTCCTTTCATTCCTCCTGCCACAGGGCACCGTCCACAGGAGCTGTCTATGTTTTTGTATCCCCTGTTGGGAGCAATGTGAGGTGTGTGATGCCATAATTTATTAAAGTAAATGCGGAGTTTCTGAGGCCAGAGATAAAGAAAGAGAAATTTACCAGCAAGCAGTCTCAGCTAAGTGGATGGAGGGATAAAGGCGGATGCTGATAGAATCAGATACCAACAACAAAATCAGGGAACCAGACCAGTCTAGGATGGGGAGCCAGAGCCTGAGCCAGAGCCAGAGCCAGAGCAACTCGGGGAGCGTGAAGCCACTGAACTGAGACTCTAGAAGAAGTTCCTTGCATCCAGGAGACCCTGAAAGGATGCAGAAGGAAGGGAAGGATTGGCTGGGGAGAAAGTCCTCAGGATGGCTGTGGCCAGGTCCCAGAGACAGGAGAAGAGATAGGAACTGGGTGGTGGGGGAGACACCTGTGCAAGGAGGATACATAGTACTAAGATGGCTTAGTTAGATGACAAGGGCAAGCTTGGGCTTGATAGAAAGAATTAACAGGTCTTTATCCCATTAATCAGCAAGTCTTTAGTGCTTATTTTTTATTGTTATACTAGAGGCCTGGTGCATGAATTTGTGCACAGTCTGGGTTTGGCTGGCCTGCCCTGATCAGGTCTGATTGGGCTGGGCTGGCCAGGAGGGAGAGGCCGAGGGCAGTTGGCCAGCCAGCCGTGCCCCCTGTTTGAACTCCTGGTTGAACTCCCAGTTAAGGGGACAATTTGAATATTAGCCTTTTATTATATAGGACTAAAGGCCTGGTGCATGAAATTCGTGCATGGGAGAGGGGTCCCTCAGCCTGGCCTGCACCCTCTTGTAATCTGAGACTCCTTAAGGGTTGTCCGAATGCTGGGATCGGACCTAAACTGGCAGTAAATCCCTCTCACAATTGGACCTAAACAGTCAGACATCCTTCTCACAATCTGGGACCGCTGGCTCCTAACCACTTGCCTGCTTGCTTGCCTAATTGCCCCACTGCATCAGCCTGCCTGCCTGATCGTTCCTATCTCCTTTTCTTACCTGATCACCCCTAACCACTCACCTTCCTGCCTGATTGCACCTAACTGCCTCTGTCTTGGCCCCCACACCTGGGACCCAGGCTTCCCTCTCTCTGGTTGGCTGCAGGCACCTGAGACCCGGGCCAGGACTGCTTGGGCTGGCTGCAAGCACCCAGGACCCCAGGAGATGCTGCCCAGGCCCTGGGTTTGTCAGAAAGAACATCTGGAAGATTGGCCAGAATATGTCTGGTCTATCTGGTCTAATTAGCATGTTATCCTTTTATTAGAATAGTCTAAGGGCCCGGTGCACAAAAATTTGTGCACTCGGGGTGGAGGGAGTCCCTCAGCCCGGCCTGTGCCCTCTCACAGTCTGGGACCCTTCAGTGGATATCCTATGATGGCCCCAGTCTGCCAGGCTCCTTCTGTGTGTGTGTGTGTGTGTGTGTGTGTGTGGCCACTGTGGACCTGCCCCCAGCCGCATCTGAGGCTCGGAGCAGTTCTCCTGTGTGTGTCTACCTGCTGGGGGCCTGCCCCCAGGCACACCGTGGTGGCTTGGAGCAGGCACCCCTTCTATGTTGATCTCTCAGACTCTTGCCCTCCCCTGCATGTTGTTCTCTTTTTTGAGCTGTGGCCAGGGCTGGGTGCTGCCTGCCTCCCAAGCTTGCCTACTGCCCATCTTCCTTCAGCCACCAGAAAGCAGGGAAAACCCCGCCTCATAGTCAGGCCAGCCTTTTCCTGCTCCCTGATCCCCAGAAGGGACCTGGGAGCTGCCAAACAGGCCGCCGACTCTTTCCCACTCACCCGTCCTCTGCTGCCTTCCTTTCCCACTTCCCGGTGCCACCAAGGGGTCTGGGGAGGTGCCAAGCAGGACCCCGGCCCCTGCAGCCTTGCTTTCCCGCTCCCCGGTGCCCCACAAAGGGCCTGGGCAGCCACCAAGCAGGCCGAGACCGCTCCGCTGCCTCTTCCCCACTCCCCAGCCCGCCACCTTGCTTTCCCACTTCCTGGTGCCCTGCAAGGGGCCTGGGAAGCCCACCAAGCAGGCCACTGACCCCCTGCTGCCTCTTTCCCGCTCCCCGATGCCCCTCTAAGGGCCTGGACAGCTGCCAAGCAGGCCGCCGACCCCCTGCCACCTTTTACCCGCTCCCGGATGCCCTGCAAAGGGCCTGGGAAGCCCACCAAGCAGGCTGCCGACACCCTGCCGCCTTTTTCCCGCTTCCCGGTGCCCTCCAACCCTGCCACCTCTTTCCCGCTTCCCGGTGTCCTCCAACCCTGCCGCCTCTTTCCCGCTTCCTGGTGCCCTCCAACCCTGCTGCCTCTTTCCCGCTTCCTGGTACCCTCCAACCCTGCCGCCTCTTTCCCACTCACGGGTCCTGGGTCCTGCGCTGTCCTGCCCTGCAGCCGCTCTGTGCACTCGGGAGGTCCCTCAGCCCCTCCTGTGCCCTCTCGCAGTCTGGGACCCCTCGGGGGATGTCCACCTGATGGTGTGCCTGACCAGCCTGGGTGAGGGGCTTTAAAGCTGCCATAGCTCCCATTGACCCAATGTCCCAGCAAGGCTGGCTGGACGCAGGTTGCTGGGGTTTATTTCCTATAATTGATGCTGTTCCTTTAAGGGCTGGGGTTTGTTTATCTTCTATAATTGATGCTGTTCCTTTAAGGAGAGGCCTTTTACTAAGAAAGCCTCCTCTGCCTCACCTTGGGGCTTCTATAATGAAACAATTGTTACTCTTAGACTC
>PVJC01038885.1:0-16548 GCA_004026665.1 Murina feae | reverse complement strand
ATTGTTTGTTTAGCCTAATGTAGGGCTCGCCCCCAGGATGGCATAGCGTTGTGGGACATGATATCCCCGATTAATACTTCAGGAGCACGCTCCTGAATTTTTTAAAAACCATACCTAAATTCCTCCCCACCTATTCTTGGATAAATCTGGTTTAGTCTGAACACAAAATGAAAGAGTAATTAAGAATTTAAGATTTACAGTTTCAAATCTCTCATATTTTATAATCCTGAGGTCACTAAAGGTTCTGTACTGGAGGTCAGTGAAACTGTGGACCTTCTTATACCTTCTTACACCGTCAACTTTACTTTAAAATTCTGTGTGTTGAGGGGCAGTAATTTAAACTATTTTGATATCAATTTTGAACAAACATGGATACAGAACAGAATAAAATGAGAACACTGCATGATATTTTTAGCTAAGCACTGACCCTTTCAAACAATTTTGCACTTGGCCAACTGCTCCTGCTACTCTCCCAACCCGACCCTCAGCAGTGATTTTTCCTCTTTCCAGCATTAGGGGACTGGAGGTGAAGATTTCAGTATCATTAAGGCAGTTATTCCGCCCAAAGCACGGCTGCTGGTCTCTCACCAATGGGCCATACAGTCTGTCAATGGTGGGGGATGCAGTTGAAACATCTGACAAATTTAGAAAGCAATGAGGTTCATTAGCAGGAAGGCAATTTAATTCTGTTTGCAGAGGGGTAACAAGATATAGGCATTTTTATCTGCTGCTCTAAAATGACTTCAGACTTCGGCCACTAAAATACAAAGGTTCCACATCTATCTCCACCCCACTCCAGACAAACACAAAGCACAAAATATTTAAACCGAATAGCAAGATCTTCAAACAGCAGATGGAGGCCTCAAAATGCAAGGGCTGCGGTTTTCGTCTCCAGTTAAAGGAGCCACATGGGACCTTTGGGCCCAGGGAAGACGCATCACCTGAGGTTGTGAACCGGGATGTGTGAGAGGAGAACAGTCAGAGGAGGGCACTCTGGCTCGGAACCCCAGCACCTGTGCTTGCCCGAGACTGGTCTACACGTGATCAGATCCCATCTCCGAACAGTTATTCACACCAGTGGAATCTAGAACCTTCACTCCTAGCATGCACGCTCACAGTCTTCCTTACAGCCATGGGTGGTGATGGCTATTTGTTGAGACTTCATTGCCCACCAGGGCTGTGCCAAGAGCCCTACGTGCACCTTCTCTCAGGAGCCCTCACGGAGCCTGAGAAATGGGTGCTGTTCTTCCTCCCACTTTATGATTGAGAACACTGAGCCTTGGTAATGCTGTGTGTAGCTGTACATGCCTACGGTTTCCCTTTCCAGAGAGCCACACTGAAAGGGATGGAGAGGCAATGACTTCTCTTCTTCTGTCTCTCAGTCCACAACCTTCTGGGTTTGTGCAGCATGTCCAGGAATCCCAGCGCTGCCGCCCACTTCAGCATTAGGGACACCTCCCTGTGTGAAAGGTACCCCGCTGGGCTCACACTCAGAGATTCCTAAGAGCAATCCTTTCTGTCCTCACATAGAGGACAGGGGCTCGTTGCTGGGCGAGGTTTTGATGCTCAACAGAAGGCTGCAGGAATTGTCAAGTGCAGTTGCATGTTAATAACATCACTTAAGCCAGGATGTGGCTTGGTGGCACAGCTAATTCAGACTGTATTCGCTTTGTCAGAACAGCCTTCAATCTCGTTTCACGTGATTTCCCAAACCCTTGAACTGCGCAGGGCTCTTCACACCCGCAGAGGCAGTAAGTGACTCTGGAGAACACTTGCAAAGTGTGTTGGCAGAAGTCAGAGAGACTGGTGGGGTGTGAGCTGTCTGAGGCCCTCCTGCTCTGCACCCACTGTGCTTGGTGTGGAGGGAGGCCACCTAGTGGGTGGCTGCACCTCCCAACAGAAACAACTTCTCAGCTGGTGTGTGGGTAAGCCAGCATTATCAGAGGGTCAAGACAAAATGAAAGTGCCTCAGGGTCTGACCATGGAACGACACAGAGCTGAATCTCCCGCCTGCAATGTAGATCATCACATGTCTGGACACATGAACAACAATGTGCAAATGCCATGTATGTGTTTCTTAAAATCATGCCAGGAATTTACCTGGTGGGTATGTGAAGTGTCTGCGCTTCAGGAGTGGAGATCTCTGATATCTTTCCCTCTTGTGCTACCTCCCAACCATCTTTTAACTCAGACTTGCTAAGTCTCCTGAAGCAAAGAGATGCGGACACCCCACGGTATACACCCCAAGACAAAGAGAAACCCAGACATAACTACTCAGAAATTCATGATCAGCATAGCACCAAATAAGATGTTTATAAGTCATTTCTTGTGAATACCTAATGGTAGTGGATTCCATAACCTATAAAGAGACTATGTCCCATAGGAATTTATTAGTAGTCTAAGAAGAACTCTATGAATAAATTATACAAACTGTGAGACAATGTATCAAAAAGGACAGAACTATTTGCTGAAAAATTCTGGTAAATAGACTTAAATCATGTACTAGTATGTTACCTGTGGATTAAGAGAGCAGATAGAATTCACTCATCCAACCAATATTAAATGCTAGGCACCAGGAATAAAGGTAAACGCATCGGTAGGGCCCCTGCCTCGTGGACTTTGGGCTGGTGGGAGAGGTGGTGAGCAGACAGGGAACACGCCTGGGCACCACTGGAATACAGAGAGTGCTGGGAGCGGCTGCAGAGCCACATCTTGTACTCGAACGTGCAAACTCTGCTCAATGATCATGTCTCTCTTAATGCTCAGACTCCTCCTCAGGATGTACAGTGGACTTGCATTATCTTTAAAACACCAATCACTGCACTTAAGGAGCAGTGGACAGAAGCTATGAGATACTCACAATGTCCGATCAGCCTAGCCAGACACCTCAGCACAATGTCTTGAGAGGCAGTGAGACAGTAGAAAGAGAGCAAGCCTGGGCCTCAGGGAGACTTGGATGCTTCACCACCCACCATCCAGGTGTCCTCTGGCGGTGACATGTTAAATGGGAAGCTGTACCTACTTCAGAGGGTTCTTGTCAGAATGAGCTAATAAAATATTGCTGGTCGCACAAAGCAGATATTCAAAGAGAGAGCTGTGATTCCCTTTGAGGAAAGTCAGTCTCTCATACTTAAGAGGGACTTCATGAGAGATCCCCACATGCTTCTACAAGGTGGGCTGGCTCTGGTAGCCAGGATAGGCATTCCCCTCCTCTTGTAAAAATCAAGGTATATCTTTCACACCAAATTAAAGACTCAAGGCAATCACATACACTAGCACTTCTCTGTCCTCCACTGTCTTTAACATAATAGACAAGGTAGCGCCACTTCTACCACCTTTCAAGTTGCCAGTTACATTCCTTTGATCAAGAGGGAAAAAAAAGATGAGTCCTTATGTTATCAGAGAATTGCAGAGGTGGAATTTCTCAGTTGCAAGGGGGAGTGGGGGGTCTTACAATATCTTGAGAAAAATAATTTTCTAAGACTCACACGGGAGAATGAGTGATTTTTATTTACATAGAATTATATCTCTCTGTTTACAAAGCCCCATGTCCCTTAAGTCAGTCCTGGAAAAGGTACAGCTGGGGGTTCAGCAGAGCTAAAAGCAAAGTCAGTGTCCAGAGTTTCTGTTCCGTGGTGGAGCTGAGTCCGGCAGCACATTAGGCTAGTGGTTATCCATTAGTCCACTGTGTGTGGAGCCCACATGGCTGTGGGCCATCGCGGCAAATGAAGAGTGTGAGAGCACAGCCCCTGCAACAAGAGTCCCAAGAGAGCAAGAGGGCAGAGAGAAGGAACTCGCTTTGTTCAGGAGCTTCCGCATCTCAGATTTGTGCCCTTTCCGTGCGGTGCCTATTCTGGCCAATGAGCTGCTTCCGGGTGTGATTTGACATAATCACCTTTCCTACGGCATTCTCACCTTACTGGGCATTCCTATAACATCCGGCCTTCCTTTGCTCCTTTCCTGTTAATTGTTGCCCTGGGTTCATTAGAGCAGCCTCGCTTATGCTAATAGGACAGTTGTAAAATCTCTAGGGCAGGGGACCCATCTAGAACAAGCCACCTTAGAACAAGCAGTTGCCTTTGGTCAGCATACACTGTCAGTCTGTAGGCGAGGGGGGAGGAGGACAGGAAACACAGCCCAGGATCCACAGCTTCTCTCCCTCCAATACCCTGCTGAGCCCCACGGAAAACCAGGAGGGAAGGGGTTAGCCCATAGGCTCAGCCCGCTTGTGCTTGGCTTTGGGCAGAGAGCTAAGAGAAGGGAGGGAAATGGATCTAGAGGGGCAAATAGAACAGGACTGAAAAAATCAGCCTTTGTAAACACAGGGAGAGCAGGCCTTGGGGCCTACAGCCTCAGGCAGTACTATTAGGCTAGAAGATACTACTTTTGTTTTGTTTTGCTTCCATTGTATTTATTGTTAGCTTCTATTTATGATAGATGATACTGGTTTTCCATTTTACTTAGAGATAAAGTTTCCTTTTAGAATACATTTAACTTTTAAAAAAAGTGAGTCCATTTAAAGATAAATATGAAGTAAACAGCAGCACAAATGGAAGGGAAAAGAGCACAGATAATGGAGGTGGTATTGGAATGACTGATGTCTGGGAACCGCCTCCTAGAATGCAGGGACTATCAGTTTTTGAGAGCGATAGGATCTAGGCTGTGCTTTGAGAAGCTGGAAGTGGCTGCAGTCACAAGACAGACAGCAGGGCAGAGGAGGCCTTCGGCTCTAACGATGGGGCTGCAGAGGCAGGAGGGAGGGAAGAGGTAGAGAAGGGCAGAATCAACAATATTTGCCAATTCATTGTATGGAAGGCAAGCAAGATAAGAGGCAAAGGTAATAGCTGCTACCAGCATTGCCTTGAAAAAGCATCTACTGCCAGGAATATTAGACTGATGTAGGAAAACAGTGTGACAACAATCGAAATCTGCTAGCAGGTAGAGTTTTTCTACAATTCATCTCCTGTGAGGCCGTCTGCTATGAATGGAAAACGAGAGCGGTGTATCTAACATGTGCCAATACCCACTGTTGCTCCTGACCAGCTGCGTTTGTTTTTCAGATTTGTAGCAGAAAAATTGGGAAGGTCAACCAGGCTTTGCATCCTGCACCAGGAGGGCGATTTCCTGCCTTGGATCAGCATCACGGAGGACGCGATTCTGTAACGCAGAGCTGCTTTGGGTGTTTATTTAAAGCTTTGAAGTAAGCCAGGAGATCTATTTCCTGAAAAGACTGTTTAGTTAGAAAAATGAAGTCAAACAGACATAATCATTCAAGTGTCACATAAAAATAATTTGAAACTAGACGTTAGAAACAGTAACAGCTCATCAGGGGTGAGACAAAGCTGTGGTTGGGTGAGGATTCTGAGACTAGTTGCTTACTTTGGATATCCTGGATTTTTTTTTTTTTTAAATCAGACACACAATGAATTTCTAGGTCATGTTGCACTTGTATGAAAATGATCTTTAATTAAATTCTCACTTTCTGGTTCCCTGATGGTTTTAAGCATCATGTTTTCAGAGGCACTGAGAGGAAGAGGGGACCTATCTGATGATCAAGTCCCACCCCAAAAGATACCCAGGGCAGTGTCTCCTGACGTTCATGTCCCATCGCTTTGACTCCTCTGGCTTCCAATGACTCCAGCCACTGGATTCATCATCAGTCCAAGAGGCCCGGGTAGCCCTTTCTAAGTCTGAGAGTCTTCATTTAAAAAGAAAATTCAGACGTTAAGTCTTGTTATACCACTCGCTCCTCCCAGTGGAGCTCCTCTGCATTCTGTCTTCCAGCCCCTCCAGATGCTAGAAGTGGCAGGATCTTTCCCCACTGGTCACTCTGCCCTTTCCCTTTATCATTCCTTATTCCTTTTATAAATCTGAAAATGTCTATGCTTTTATCTGCTTTTCTGGTCCCTATCACCATAGTAACTGAAGATTTGACAAGGCTGTCATTTTGACAGAGGCTCTCAAAGGCCAGGTTCAGTCTTGTGTCCTTCAACTCCAGTCCAGCATGAGACTTTCCAGAATCCTGAGCATTTCAGACCTAAATCTGCTCGCCGGTGACCAGGCATTGGTCTGATGGCCAGGGCCTGCCCCAGAATTACACATGACCAAAGGTCTGTGGCCCATGTGGGAGAGGCCCCTACCTCTCCGGATGAGGAGGAGAATGAAAACGTGGCTGTATATTTGTGCACATGTAAAAGCATTAGAAAGAACACAAAACCAGGAGTCATTCAGTATCTGCAGCTAACCAACTCTGAGCCTCTGGATCTGTTTCCACATCTGCCAAAAGGGGTTATATGACACACCATTGAGGGACAATTTATGCTCCAGATCATGACAGCACAATTCCAGGTTGAAGAAGTGACAGCAACATTCCCCCACCTAGGATGGAAGATTTAGCAAATACAAACAGGACATCCAGTTATGAAGTATTCACTATCAGAAACTCAAATTTAATATGAGTATTCCAAATTGCAATATTTAGAATGTACTTATACTAAAAACTCACTCATGGTTTATCTGGAAATCGACCTTAGCTGGGTGTTCTCTATTCTACCTAACAATCCTCCTCTTACCTCCACATGTCATCATCTTGGTGGATAGCTGGCGGGAAGGTGGGCTGAGCAGAAGATTCTCATTCTCATTCCCACTCACCCAATGTCCTATTGAAGCTCCCAAGCCCCGGTTGAGCTCAGCCTCAGATATTTGAAAATATCTGCTTACTCGCTGCTCAAAATTCCTGAGCAGTCCAAATATGACCAAGTGAGTGAGCACACAGTAAAAGTACTGTGCATGTGCGTTAGTCACACTAAGCATGAAAGCACACATCCACTGTGAGGACAAAGGGCTAGTCAGTCAGCAGTCCTGCACAATGAAAGCCAGCCTTCCTCTCCATTCCAGCCCTCTCCACAGTGAGGTGGCTCCATGCTGCTCTAACAACAATAAAACTACTCATTTACTTATTGAAATTTCCCCATGTTAGGCATACGCTAGGGATTTTACATGGATTCATTTATTTAATCTTCAGAACAACCTAATCTAATAAAAGAGTAATATTGAATTGACCGTTTCTCTAGGACGCCTAAGCCATGCCCACCAGCCAATCAGAGTGGCTATATGCAAATTAACCCAGCCAAGATGGAGGCTGGCAGTCACGGAGCTAGAGTAAACAGGAGGCTTCCGTTGCACCAGCAGTAAACTGTCTGCCTAGGCTGGCTAGTTGCAATTATAGAAGCCATGGAGCTAAAGCAAACAGGAGGCTTCCATTGCACCACTGATGGAGGAAACTACCGGCCTAGGCTGGCTGGGCCTCTACTAAGGCAACATTGTTTCAATTATAGAAGCCATGGAGCTGAAGCAAGCAGGATGCTTCATTACCTGCCTAGGCCTTGGCTTAAAGCAACAGTGTATCAATTATAGAAGATAAATAAACCCAGAAACCTGCTTCCAGCCAGCCTTGCTGGGTCGTTGGGTCAATGGGAGCTGTGGGCAGCCTGAAAACGGCCCTCAGCCCCACACCCAGGCTGTCCAGGCACACCAGTAGGGACCCGAACCCTGAAGGGACTGTGGGCAGCCTGAAAATGCCCCTCAGCTCCTCACCCAGGCTCCCAGGCACCCCAGTAGGGACCCAAAATCTGAAGGGACTGTGGGCAGCCTAAAAACAGCCCTCAGCCCCTCACCCAGGCTTGCCACAGCCCCATGGGGTGAGGGTCCACACTGGGGGCCTTGGACAGCCTACAAACAGCCATCAACCCCTCACCCAGGCTGGCCAGGCATGCTAGCAGGTGGACATCCCCCGAGGGGTCCCAGACTGTGAGAGGGCACAGGCTGGGCTGAGGGACCTCCCCCTGAGTGCACAAATTTTTGTGCACTGGGCCCCTAGTTCCATAATAATGAAACTCCGCTGCTTCCAATTTATAGATGGAAAGACAGGGCAGAGAGACAAAGTGACCCTTCTGAGTCCACACAGCTCAGTGTAAGAATGGAAGGCCTACCAAAGGATTTTCATGAACAGGACAAACTAATTTTAAAATTTATATCTGAAAGCAAAGGGTCAAATATACCAAGGCACTCCTGTGAAAGAAACAAGCCAAAGGGTCTTGCCCATCAAGTAAGAGGCTCAACACTATTGTAATTAAGATAGTGTGGAATATGGATAGAGGCAGACAGACAGACAAATGGAAGAGAAGAGAGAGTCCGAGAACATCCCAGTGCCTGTAATGGGACCTGACTGGTCCCTGGCAGGAACCTGTATGGCTGACCTGCAGAGCAGGGATGAAAGGGGCTAGCCAGTAAAGAGTCAGACAGCTGGTTAGATGGAAAAGTAAAAACACCACAACACACAAAAATTGAGTCCATTTGCGTGAAGACCTTAAATGTGAAGAACAAAACTTTTATAAAAAACAATAGACAAGATTTCTCAAACAAATGCAACACAGCACTAAGACAGACTGATCCAGTGCAACTACATTACAGTGAAGAACGTCTGCTCATAGAAAGAACCCACAAAAAGAGTGAAAACACGGATACGGCAGGAAGAGAAGGTAGTGGGGAGGGCTCGGCCCCTAGATGCGCTGCTCTGCACAGCAGCCTGGGACGCGTGGCTGTCCAGCAACGGAAGTGTGGCTAGCACAAACTGAGGTTCGCCAGAGGTATGGCAGATGTCAAAGACTTCATTAATAAATTTTAATTGATAAGATTACTATATTTGGATAAGTAACATAAGCTAAATTAAATGAAATAAAAAATTGTTAAAACCAATTATGCCAGGGTGTTGTTGTTTTTACATTTTTAATGTGGTTACTAGAATATTTTGCATTGTGTTTCGGTTTGCATTATAGGAAATATATCAAGAGCTCCCATTAGTTAGTAACAACGAACAAAACTCAAAAGAGAAAGGTCATGAAGAGGTTTTCTACAGAAGAAACAAAGAGACAACCTGAGAAGATGCTCGACCTTACAAACAATCCAAACTACTTACAAACTAAAAGTGCAATGAAATATCTTTTAAACCATCAGATTAGCAATTCATAAGAACACTAGCAACATCTAAGGTCAGTGAGGGTCTGAAACAACGCGAGTTCAGATTCTCGGCTCCTGGGAGGAAAAGCACTTGGCGTCAGGCAGTGAAGCGGAGCGTGCAGATCCCCGGTGCAATACACACGCTCCCCTGGCGTTCACCCGAGAACCCCTTCTGTGGGTGACATGCGATGCCACAGCCATGTTGGCAGCAGCATTTGTGACACTACAAACTGGAAATGGGCCAAGTTCCCATCAACTCTGGAGTAGCTACATCAGTTGCAGTTGATTTATAGGATGAAAACCTATACAGAAGGTTAAAAAGGAATGAACAGAAGCTACATGAAGTAAAAAAAAAAAATTAAAGAGATATGTGGAGACAGGTATCTCTTGAAGATGAAACGATCACAGAAAACTCGGAGGGTGCCCCCTCTGAAAGGCGCAGGAGGCAGCGTGACGAGGATAGAGGTGCCAGTCACGTTCTATTTCTTAAACTGGGTGGTGTAAACATACACTGTTTATCCTGATTTCAAAGTGTGCTATTGCACAAATTAGAGGATTTTAAAAAGGAAAAAAGAAAAGCTTCGCTCTGTGGATGTGCAACACTGCCGTCCATTTGCCTGTTAATAATGATATCTTAAAGTGGACAAGTTTCTGTTGATCATTTTCTACCATTTGGCTCATCTCTCTCATCTTTTCTATGTCATCTCCAGATTGCACAGGATATAAATGACATCCTCAGAAAAACAATGAAATAAAGATTGCTGCTCCTGTGTTTTGACTCATCTCAGTCACTTTCTCTGCAAATAGCACAGAACAGAAGGAAGCGGGGGGGGGGGGGGGGGGGGGGGGGGGGGGGGGGGGGGGGGGGGGGGGGGGGCCTTCCATGCCGGGGAGTGCGTGGCATGGAGGAGCCCAGGGCCTCCAACTTTCCTGAACTCTCCCTACCCTCAGTCCCATCCCGCTCTGATTTCCCCATTTGCAGTGTCACAGTTAATGCCTGGTCACTGGAGGCACTCTTGAGGACTTGGGTCCTCTTTTCAGGATTCTGAGAGATGCATAAGAAAACAAAAAGCGGCAGACTTGTGGTGATAGGTTTCACAGACGGTTCTGCAGCCCTCAACTCTCACCAAGGCCAGGGCATCACCACAGCTCATTCAGACAGCCTGAGGACTAGACCTCCATACTGCTCCCCAACACAGTGATAAGATTAAAAAAAAAAAAAAAAAGTCAAACAACCTTAGCAGGTATTTCCCCTCAAACTGTTTAATTTATCCATTCTCCTCAGAAATGCCAAATTGAATCTTTAATAGAAATGTCCAGAATATCAGGGACAGCTTGTCTTCCTTAGGTGAGAAAAAAAAATGTATGTGTGTTTAAATTCTGGCACCTGCAGCATCCCTGAGTCATCTTCACCTTGAAAACATCATTCCCTCCACACGAGGGCTACTGAGGCCTTCCCTGAGCCGGAGGAGCACTCTTAGCAGGGAGGTCATGGCACCTGCTGACCTCATCATTCCACGCAGCCTCCTCTGTGGCTCCCAGAACCTGATCCGTCTCCTTTAGGTGAGCCCCAACTCCAGGACAGGAGGAATCAATATACAAACCATTACTCTCATGGAGGAGTGGAACAATTACTAAAATCTATTCGCTAGTAAATGCGCCCTGTCGTGTAAATCATTGGGTCGTTAACCTTAACAATGGCACTGTGCCGTCTCTATCCCATTCAATTAAAGAACAGAGGAAAGTAAAGCTTAAGAATCCATTTCAGGCAGAGGAATATGCTATTATAGTATTAGATGCTCATAAATTAACCACCACATGTGCTTCCTTCCTTGGAAGAACACTGCACATAAACACAGGGTAGAAAAGAACACAGACTCTCTCGAGAGGATTACAGAGAAGAAGAACCCGAAGTCAAGCAAGTCACCTACGCCACCCCTCCCTCTGGCATCGCCACAGACGTTCCGGGCCACTGAAGGCCGGAAACGAACCAGACGGTGCACTCAGGCTGCGAGGGACTCGGAACTGGAGATGCCTGAATTGTACCAAAGGACAAACAGTTCCCTGCCTGCCCCCTGTCTGCCATGACTGCAGCTGAGCCAATGCCACCAGCAAGTGGAAGGCTGAGTCCTGACACCGATTCTCCATAGTTAAGAGGGAGCCTGCTCTCTCTCGTGCAGTTTGAGAGGGGAGCACTCTCGCTCCACTTTTTCAGGGTTCCTGTTGCAGGGGTTAGGTACAGGTTAAGGGGAAAATATTGTAACATTATGGTGTCTGCCACGAGATTAGATAATACAGATACATACATTCATCGTCTTCACAAGGGGCTCTGCACGACGTTTCCCTGCCACCTTTTCTCCCAGAATCCCTCCAACGTGGCCACTTTCTCGCTACAACCAGTATAGTTTAATTCACAAGATATATTTGTTTTCTACTGCTGCCCAAACAAACTTAAGGGCTGAAAACACCACAACTTTGTTACCTGGTCGCAGTGCAAGGCAGGCCTCACAGGCTAGTGGGGAGGGCGGGAGGCGGGGGCTGTCTGCACTCCGTTCTGGAGACTCTGGGAATAAACTATTTCCTCGCTCAGGGTTGTTGGCAGAATTCAGTTCCTTAGGGTTTGCAGACTAAAGTCTCAGTTTCCTCGCTGGCTGACAGCTCAGAGCTGTTCCCAGCTGCAGGAGACCACCTGCATTTCTTAGCCTACGGCCCCTTCCTACTTCTAACCAGCAGCCGTGGCCAAGCCTCTCTCGGGCTTCCAACCGCTCCTGGCTCTCTTTACTTGAGGAACTCTACATTTAGCAGGAAAGCGTTTCTGCTGTTCAAGGATTTACCTGATTCGATCAGGTGCAGCCACCTAATCCAGGGTAACCGCACCATCTCAAGACCCACACCCTTAATTCTGCGCAAAAAACCTTTTGCCAGATAGGGTAACATAGTCCTAATTCCAGGGACCAGGGCATGGGCATGGGAAGCCACATGACTCGACCTTCCGTGTAAGCATGGGCACATCTGAGCCCATGTTAGGAATGAAGCCTGGCCATCTCCTCCTCGTCCTTTCCCACTCGCTTCCCAGCGCTTCCTTTCTCTACTTTGAAATCAAACCTTGGCTACTCACCCCGTTCTCAGTCTTAAAAGGACGGCCTGGCTGCAGGTGTCTCCCTCGGGCCACAGGAGGACCAGCATGCGCCTCTGCTTTCTCTGGGTGACGCGTTTTTCCAGCATCTGCTCCCACACAGTCTTACAGAAGAGGCTCCTGGGGCCCGTGACCAATCTGACTCCCCATCAGGTTCCGGTGTGCTGCTGTTGGAAACCACTCCACCTGGCCTCCAGCGACCTGCAGCCGGTCGCTGCAGGTTTGGGAGGCTCTGCCGGTATCAGTTCCAGTGGGCTCAGAGCGATTGAGGTACAAATGGGTCCCCAAGGAACTCCACCCAGGCAGGTGTCTTCTAGTCCATAGGCTCCAGACCCCAACTTATCCTTTTGTAGCCACGGGAGACTTGTCCCTTCCTAGCAGCCGCAGGATTACTTCTAGAATCTCAGCCCCGAGGAGAGCCTCAGGCAGGCCATTGGGAAGCTATGGGGTCCTGGAAGCTGGGATGCTATGGGGTCCTGCAAACTGCTCTCTCCTGGAGGAGTCAGCAGGAGGCAGCGTGATCTCGGGCTATTTCTAGTCAGGGCCACGCTTTTCTCATCAGTCAGATGGGGGTAATAACAGTAATTACCCAGGAGGCAGTTAAGAGGATTCTGGGAGATGCCGCCTGCAAAGCACAGAGCTCTTTCCCCTGTGACCTCGTCCGGGCCTGAAGGTAAAAGGTACAGATCATCATGAGAAACAGGTGGTAAAATGGGAACTGCAAACACGGAGAAGAAATGTAACTTTTAGGCAGTGTTTTAGCCTGTTTGAGCCCCTATAACAAACTATCATAGACCAGGCGGCTTATCAGTACCAGACATTTCTCTCTTGTCCTTCTAGATGGAGGGGCCAGCAGATTGCGTGTGATGACAGCCGCTGCCCCACACAGACTGCGGTCTTCCTGCTGCAGCCTCACAGGGTAGAGTGTGGACAGAGTTCTCTGGGGCCTCGAAAAAGGGAGCTAGGGCCTTTCTTGAGGCTCCGCTCTCTTGATTGGATCACCTCTCCAAGTCCTGCCTCCAAATACCATCTCCTTGGAGATTAGGTTTCAACATGTGTATTCTGGGGGAACAGTCAGTCAGTGGTAGGCAGCCTATACAATTCTCTTTTTGTGTGAGTTTTTCTCCAAATTTTAAGAGTTACACAAACAAACAAACAAACATATTCTGTGTTTTTAAAAAGTGCAGAGCATGTGCTTAAACACTGGATAAAGGTGACAGTTTTGTTATCACTGGTATCATTGTCACCTAGTGTTGCCCCCAACCTGTCCATGGCCTGGGGGCAAGTGGCTTGGCCCCTGCAACATGGGTTCAGCCTTCCCAGTAAAGAAAGAAGGGGCCTTTATTCACAGGTGGTAAAATGGGAATTTCACCAAGGCATTTATTCGCCCTGGTGGTTTGCTTCATTGTCAAAACCTGAGGAAGCACAGTAGAAGTTATAGAATTGGGGAAATGACATATGTACTATGTTTATGGTATTAGTTTTGAGGGTTTTTAAAATATATTTTTATTGATTTCAGAGATGAAGGGAGAGGGAGAGAGATGGAAACATCGATGATGAGACAGAATCATGGATTGGCTGCCTCCTGTACGCCCCCTACTGGGGATTGAGCCCACAACCCAGGCATGTGCTCTTGACACGAATTGAAACCAGGATCCTTCAGTCCAAAGGCCAACACTCTATCCACTGAGCCAAACTAGCTAGGGCTGGTGTTTCTTTCAGACCAAAGTTTGGCAAACTTTTTCTTTTTTAATCCTCACCCAAGAATATGTTTTTATGGATTTTACAGCGAAGGAGAGGAAGAGGGAGAAGGAGAAAAAGAGGGAGAGGGAGAGGGAGAGGGAGAGGGAGAGGGAGGGGGAGTGGGAGGGGGAGAGGGAAGTGGAGGGGGAGGGGGAGAGAGAAACATCGATGTGAGAGAAACATGGATCAATTGCCTCCTATACTCACTCTCACCCTGACCAGGGATTGAACCCACAACTTAGGTATGTGTCCTGACAAGGAATCGGACCTGTAACCTTTTGGTGCACCAGATGACACTAACCAACTGAGAACCCTAGCCAGGACAACAAACTTTTTCTCTCAAGGGTCAGATAGTAGTAACTACTTTTGGTTTTGCAGAACATACAGTTTTGTGGTTGTCAACCTTCCTAATGCCGCGACCCTTTAATACAGCTCCTCATGTTGTAGTGACCCCCAACCATAAAATTATTTTCGTTGCTACTGTTAGGAATCGTAATGTAAATATCTGATATGCAGGATGTATTTAGGTTACCCCTGTGAAAGGGTCGTTCGACCCCCAAAAGGGTCTCGACCTACAGGTTGAGAACCGCTGTTTTAGACCAACATCTACAACTTTCAAGTTTAGTTCTAGTTAGAGGATCTCTATTCTGCCCCTTATTGTGTTTTATCAGATATTTGTGAAATTATTGTCCTCAAAAGCATATTTCAATAAATGTTTATATCCATGGACACACCTGGAAATTTTTCATTGAAATTTAAGTTAATGCTTGGGACATTCTGAAACCCATAAAAGAGCCCTAAAGGACCAGGTGTTTTGTTAAATAATGATTTTCCCTGGAAGATTTTGAAAACTATAGAGATGTGTGATTTTAGATAAGTTACTCACCTTCTCTGCCCATCAGTTACTTCTTTGGTTAAATTCAAGGTTCTCGTTCTATCTGTGTCATGAGGCTATACAGAAGTGAGTGTATAAAATAAAGAAGGAATATAAAACTCTTAGCCCAGTGCCTGTAACATGGAAAACACTCCATCATCACCATTGTCCATGCCTCTCACCATTAGAAACCCTCCCATCAAGAGCATTTCTTACTTATAACAAGTAATTCAACAACAGAAAGAATCCTGTTTGGGGAAACTAAACAATAGTCTCAATGTTAAAAGTGATTCAGTAAACCCATTCCATGGCTCATAAACTGCAGGCCCACTAGTTAGGTTAGGCTTAATTAACATAGTATTTTTTTTAATGAATTTGAGCCACAACTTTTCAGGTACCCACAGCTCACTGCTATCTTGATAGGAAGTAGCTACATAATGTCATGTTATCACTCTGGACCTGAAGGCGTTTAAGTATCTGACCTCTTGTCTGAATTTGTGATGCTAGGTTTTACTGTTGCAACCCTGGCTTCTCCTGCCATGATCTCATTGCCATCAATATATCTGGAGAAAGAGTCCTTATCTTTTCAAAAACATATGGCCAGTTCCCAGAACTAATGTCATGTAAGGCTGCCAACAAATGATGTAATGAGACAGGTTAACTACAAAATGAGATGTTTCCTTCCTTCCCTGCTTGTAGCTGCCAGACCTCACATAAAAAAACTGTTTGAGACTGTTTCTCACACACTCATGTGCACACAGGCACACATACTCACACACACACACACACACACACACACACACACACACACACACACGGGGGATGGAGGCAGGAATTTGTTCCTTTAAAAACATTCCTTTATTTTTGAAGTTATTGCTAATATCTAGGACCAATGGGGTCTTTGAGGACACACTCACAGGAGCTTATCAGAGGAAACAATCTTCATTGCGGGGTAACCTAACCTAACTCTGGCAATGGCTAAGGTGGGACCTGAGGTTTTCTCTCCATGATCAGGGTCAGACAAAGAGGCAAATGGCAGAGGTCAGCCTGGCTGGGGTCCCAGGTGCATGTCCCCACTGTACGATTTTCTGGGCATTACTCCTAAAATTGCCTTAGGGTTGAGCAGATGGTGCAGCCATTGTGGGCCCGCCATCGCAGCAAGCAGGAAGAGTTCTGGCTGATACTTGCTCAGGTCTTCTTGCTGCCTTACTTGGCCTTGGACCGTTTAGCTGGTGAGTACTCGGTGGGTGCTGGTGTCCTGGAGGCCACAGACTGGTCATTTGATGAAGTCACTCCACACAAACAGCAGAGTCTAGAGAATAGTAACATGGGGTAATTATAGTCTTGATGTGAGCAAGGAATGATAAGCAATATTTTGAGGATGTAAATTAGTTCATATCACTTTCCTGCTCTGAAACCTCCAATGTTTTCCTGTTTCCCTGAAATAAAACCAAACTCTCTGAAGTCTAAAGGACCCTGCGGGATCAGGCTGGCCCTTCCCTGCCCACCGCTCCAGTCTCACGCCCTCTGGCCCCCATAACAGCCTTATTGAGATATAATTCATATTCCATTCAATTAATCCATTTAAAGTACACAACTCAATAGTTTTTAATATGTTCACACAGTTATGCAACCATCATCGCAATCAATTTTTTTAACATTTCCAGCATGCTAAAAATAACCCCATACTTACCCAGTCACTTCTCCTTCTCCTGACCTCATAGCTCTAATGACCAATGATCTTTTTTCTGTCTATAGATTTGTCTACGGTGGGTAT
>PVJC01038884.1:0-16535 GCA_004026665.1 Murina feae | reverse complement strand
CTAATATGGTCAAGATGAAGCCCCACATATTAAGAATGTTTACTTGGAAGCGTACAGGACTATGAGCATCTCAGCATCCCTGTACTTTTCAATTAACATCAGTCAGTACCTGCTTCCAAGTCTCTAGTAGGGAGAGACATCCATTTGTTGTCCCACTAATTTTATATTCATTGTTTGATTCTTGTATCATCCCTGAGGAAGGAACCTGCCACCTTGTCATTATTGAGATGATGCTGTAATCAACTGAACTATCGGGCCATGGCCAAAATTATCAGGGGTTTTAAGTAAAATAACTAATGTATCTTGAATAGGTAGATACTATAACCCTTATGATGAGAGATAGAGACTAAAATTCATGACATTTTGTGTTTCCTTTATATGGATACTAGGGGCCTGGTGCCCCAAAATTTGTGCACTGGAGTGCGGGGGGTGTCCCTCAGCCTGGCCTGTGTCCTCTCGCAGTCTGGGACCCTTCGGGGGATGTCCACCTGCTGGCGTGCTTGGCCAGCGTGGGTGAGGGACTGATGGCAGTTTGCAGGCTGGGCAAACCTGCCCCACCCCCACAGATGTTTTTAAATCACCACAATTTACTGGAATGGACACCACGAATCACAAGCATAAAAACTAAATGTGCTTTGTTTTAACTATGTCATTTATTTAAAAGGGTCACAGGAGAATGTTAACACACAGAGATGTTCTCGTGTGCTTCCTGCTTGCTTTTGCCTGGAAAGCGCATGCACACTCCCCAGACCCCTCCCATGTTCTGTGTCTCTCATGTGCACACACACACTTCCATATTCTCATGTGTGTGCGCACATACACACACCCTCCCATTCTCTCTGTCCCTCTCACATGGGCTGCACACATGCTTGGTGGCTGCCCTGCGTGATCTGGGCTAGAAGGGGAAACAGGGCCTAGCTGCACAGAGGCTGCAGGGAAGGGGGTTCAGGGCAGGGAGCTCTCGGTGGACAGCACAGAGGGTGCAGGGGAGCCTTCTGCTCTGATCACCATGTCCTCAACCCCTCCCCCATGAAATACGTGGGGGACGGATGCATCCTCCATGGGCCTCAGACTCCCACTTTGCTCCCAGGAATGCCCTTTTCCTTGGGCACAGTCCTCCCCAGTTTCAGGGAGCGGAAGGAGGCGGGTGAGGCCTGGCAAAGAGGACAGAGGTGCTTAGAGAGGCGCTGAAAGGTCTCCAGGGCCAAACACCTATCCCCGCCACTCCTGGCCTGCACCCAAAACACGTGGGTCCCCTGCCTGTGGCTTGTGCGAGGTTCCTGGGAGCCATGAGGGATAGGCCAGCGAGTCTGCAGCAGCAGGCGGGGGCTCTCCCAGGTTCTCTGACCCAACCCGCCCCGCCCCCCCCCAGCACCTCCCTGCAGTCATCCATGGCCACCCTGCCTTCTGGAAGAGCCCACCTCCACGTGCCCTCGCTGCTGCAGGAGCGGAGCTCTGGGGCCCGCAGGGTGCCTACCTCCAACCTAGCCAGGGCCCCTCTCAGGTGCTAACGCACATCTTCGTGGTGGTGAGCAGGAGTAGAGGGAAACAGTGTGGTGCCAGGTGAGCTCACAGGTGGACAGACAGCTCGGTCAGCTTCTCTGGTTGTCATGGGAACGGGGCACACAACTCAGTTACCACACTTCCACCCACGCCCATCTACTGGGAAGGAAATGTGGAGGCCACAATCACATGGTTATTTGCACCGTGTCCTGTAGCCATTCTCCCACGCGTGTCCCAGCATCGAGGCATGTGTGTGCTTGTGTGTGCATTTTACAGTAACGATTCACCTAACAGCCCGCCGAGAGCACCCACCGCTGCAGGAACAGCAGAGGAAGCCATGCTTTGCATTCTGCTCCTGCGCCAAGAGTTGCTCTCCGAGTGGATGAACAATGGGTGGTTTCGAGGCGGGGATCCTGGTAATTACAGAGAAGAGGCCTCAGGTGACTACTGAAAAGGCTCCTTCATTTGATCCCGCTTAACACGGTCCAATTGTCAATAAAACCTGGCACTTCTGCGCCATCCCAGAGGAAATCACTCGGAGCCCGTAATCCCTCGGCCTCCAGCTCATTCAGTTCCAGGCGTCAAACAGCTCCTGCGCTGTTTACATACAACCCAAGGCTGGTGGGGGCGGGGCAGGAGGCGGTGGGAGCACAGCTCTGATGGCCTCCTGCCCCGCCCTCCCCTCTGTGCTGCTCTCAGTGCCTCCTGCCCAGAACCCACTGCTGCCCAGCCACACCCAACACTGCTTGCTCCTTGGCTGCTGGGCTTCATCTTGGCAGGGTTAATTTGCATGCAGCTGCACTGATTGGCTGGTAGGCATGGATTAAGTGTCTCAGAGAGATGGTTAATTTCCATATTACTCTTTTATTAAAGTAGATATTTGAAATAAGCTATTACAAAGGTAGATTATGTCTTTGTAGCAGTAATTTCATGTGCCAATTAGGAAGCACTGAAAAGGGGAGGCGGATTTAGTTTCAGGGATGCAGGCATGCATGGAAACATAAAAGTGCACATTAAAAAGTGTGTTTTATCCTGGATGGTGTTCCTCAGTGGTTCAGGACGAAGCTATGAAACAGGAGGTTCCAGTGGGATTAGTGTCAGGGCAAATACCCCTGTTGCAGGCATAATACCCAGTGTAGATCTTCAGGAGGCAGCTGATCAATGATTCTCTCACATCATTGATGTTTCTCAATCTCTTTCCCTTCCCCACTTTAAATATATAGTTAAATATATAGTTAAAATTAATGTTTTAAGTCTATTACACTTATATCAAACTTTTAAAAATGTTGAAAAGTTGTCACTTTCCAATAACTCATGAATGTTCCTGAGCATATTCATTGCTACTGTATCAGTATGCTGGAAATAACATGAAGTATACTGGAATATCTTACGTGCATAGTCAATGGCATCATTTTGGCAGTGTAATGTGCAAAACTGTGGTGTTGATGAGAGTATTTATACCGGCAAATCTGTAAAATACTACAACCTAGACTTTACTTAATGCATAATTAAATGCTTAGACTTAAAGACCACATTCAGGAGCGAATAAGAACAATGCAGACTAAACTTATAAGTTATGGTACAAGTGGGCTACAAATTATATATAAAGTAAAAAATTGAGAAAAACAATTTTGTACATAGAATTCCAAATCACGAATTTCATATGGCAAATAAATCACTCAAGTCAACGAGTAATAACTGAAATTCAAACATATGTCTTAGAGGCTGCACTGTCCTCGTATTGGTATTGGTTAGAATAAGAAATTAACTTTAAAAGTAGACAAAAATCCTGAGCACACATTTAAACAAAGGAGATAAAGACAGTGTAAAGAAATGCATGAAGAAATGATCAGCATCAAACATTTTTATGGAATTGGAATTAAAACAAAAGCAAGTTAACAGAATACTCATTGATGGGGTTTGTATTTAAAAAGATTAACCTTCCCAGGTGATGGCAGGGTTGCAGAAAAATTGAATTATCATCACTGTGGGTGGGTGGGAAGGCCAAGTGATTGACCATTTTAGATCACAGTTCCCCATATGTTAAAATGTAACACATTCACTGACTCGGGAACAGTTTGATCCCTAAGACATACACCTGTAGAAAGAATGGAATACAACATTCTCAGGTGTTTTATGTTTTTTTTTTTAATTTTTGTTTTTAATATATTTCATTGATTTTTTTTACAGAGAGGAAGGTAGAGGAATAAGGACTTAGAAACATCAATGAGAAAGAAACATTGATCAACTGCCTCCTGCACAGGCTGCCACTCTACTCACTGAGCCAAACTGATTAGGGCCCAGGTGTTTTACTTATAAAACCCCTAACATACAAATAACTGAAACCATAGACAGATAAACAGTTAAAGTACTTATCCATAGAATACAATATTTCCTAGAAATGAAAAATTAACTATTTACATAAACAATAGTGTCAAATCTCAAAATACCTGTGCAGCATGAAGGAAGCCAGTGTTTGTTCAAGAGAATTCACCTTATAGTGCCAATAAAATTATGAAAAATATGAACGACTGTATTGCACAGGAAGGTAAATCAATGCCTGCATGGATGGCTGGGAGGCAGAAAGCTGACAAAAGTACTGGAGGTAAATACACTGTGTGCAAAGTAGGTTTAGAGCTGTTGGTACTGAAAAACAAAATAATAATTAATAAATAACACAAATATAAACTCTCCATGGCCTTTTGTGCCGCAGTTTGTTGGGGTGATCATGTTCACTGAAAGCCAGTGGTTTGCTTCCAGGTCAGGGCACATGCCTTCCTGAATCCCCAATAATTGGTCATACAGGAGGCAGATGAGTGCTGTTTCTCTTCCTCTCCCTTCCTTTCAAAATGTAATAAAAATACATTTTAAAATATATAAAATAATTACTTGTAAAAGACAGTTAACTGTGTGTTTGGCATACTCACAACAGTAAGCGTACTTTCCCCACAACATGGATGTCTGTAACAGAGAAGCCTATTTCTCCTGTGATGGTTTCTCAGTTTTATCTGCATGTTCAACCTCACCAAATAGTGCACATTAAATAGTACATTCCTTTGCTCATCAGTTATACATATTCCTAAGTAAAGTCTTCAAAGGTGGTTCCATATAAATCCCAGACATCCCTCTGTTGTTAGAAAATTAAGACAGCAACCCTATATAGACATGACCATCTCTCTCCTCATTTCTTGTGAGGACCAGCCTAGCCTCAGTGGCAGTAAATACTGGCAACCAATGAAGACTCTTGCCATCAGCCCAGCTGGCGTAGCCCATTGTTGAGCATCGACCTGTGAACCAGGAATTCAAGGTTCAATTCCTGTTTGGAGCACATGCTCAGATTGTGGGCTTGTTTCCCAGAGCAGGGCATTCAGGAAGCAGCCGATCAGTGATTCTCTCTCATCACTGATATTTTGGTCTCTCTCTCCCTTTTTTTTCCGAAATAAAGTATATATTAAAAAACAACAACAACAAACAGCTATTGCCATGCAATTCACCAGGAAAGCTGACAGCTTATAAAAGACACATCCTAGAGCAGATTGCAGGATTATTGTCCCTCTAGCAACAATTTTTTGCGTATTGAGCAACTGCTTTATGTGAACACCCTACAGTGGCCAGGAATATACACAATACTATTAGATTATTTTATCTGCCAATGGTGTCAGCTACACAAAACTGTTTTGGAGGTCCTGAGAATGTCTGTACATAAAGGTCACACAAGCCACAGGCCCTGGGACATTAGTGGCCTTATGTTCAGAAGAGGCCCTTTTCATTTAATTTGCTGCAGTCTTTCCCACGCACTAATGATACGGTGTTTCTGTCCTAATTGTGGTTACACCTCAGAGTCTTAGAATAATGACTCCAACCTATGAAATTTCATACTTCCTGGCACATGGCTCCTTTGCAGTATATGAAGAGCAGGTTCTCTAAACATTGCTGAGGTTTATGCAATACATACTGTGAATAGAGAACATGATTCATATTGGTCATAGAATAACAGCAATCTTCAGAGGGATCTTTACGCTCACCAAAAATCGAGGCACTATGCTGCAAATTAAATGCACAAAGTCATGTGGTCTTTATTTCAAGGCCATGGGCTACAGTAAATAATCAACCAAGATTAGACAAAAACGAAATTTCTGCCATTATGCTGTCCTTTACAAACTACATAAAATTTGCAATAAACACAATATCTATTCATCGCTACATATTGACAAATCACATTTGTGTTTGAAAATCATCTGTGGCAGTTAATAAAACCAAAATTAAAGGTGCACATGTACAAACACATTTTAAAAAAGATCATAAACATGAGCAGAGGAGAAAGAGGTTGGCAGGTTGGTGAATAAGAATCCCCCCAAATTTATGAAAGCATAATGTGAGTACCACTATGACCCTGAGAGAGGTAGCACTTCTAAGCTTAGAACAGGTGATCTGGATGAATACCATGTCAGGTCCAGTTTTTACTCAAAGAAAATGAATGAAGACACTGCCAAGAGCTTGGAGGAACCATAATAACCTAAAGCAAAAGTGAGAACACAGAATATAGTCCACTGAGTACCTACTGGTTGTGACCTTTGCACACTCCTCAGGTGATCCAGGTGTTAGGGGTGAAATCTCTTTAGTGATAACCACTCACAGTGACATCATATGGGTTATAGGTCAAGGCATGTTATCAAGTACAATGCAGCTCATTCAAGTCTCACTTATACCTCAAATTAGGAAGAATATAGCAGAATGTATGTTCCTATAAAAGAGGTTTACAGTCATGTAAAGGGTCCCATAGATCCCCTTAAGTGTTCTCATAATAAGTGAGAAAAATAAAACGTTCCCTGCACATTTAAGGCTTTTCTCAGGTGTGAACTCTGTGGTGTTTAGTGAGGTTAAAATTTTCACTGATGGACTTCCCACAATCACTACACCCATACGGCTTTTCTCCAGTGTGAATTCTGTGGTGTACATTGAGGTGACACCTTTGAGTGAAGGACTACCCACATTCACAACATTCATATGGTCTTTCTCCAGTGTGAACTCTGTGGTGTACAGTGAGGTAAGACCTTGCACTGAAGGACTTCCCACATTCACTACACTCATATGGCTTTTCACCAGTGTGAACTCTGAGGTGTATAGTGAGCATAGACTTTTGACTGAAGGACTTCCCACATTCACTACACTCATGTAGCTTTTCCCCAGTGTGAACTCTGTGGTGTACAGTGAGGTAGAACCTTTCACTGAAGGACTTCCCACATTCACTACACTCGTACAGCTTTTCTCCAGTGTGAACTCTGTGGTGTTTAATGAGGTTAGATTTCCCACTGAAATGCTTTCCACATTCATTACATTCATGTGACTTTTCTCCAGTGTGAACTCTGTGGTGTTTAGTGAGCGTAGACTTTTCACTGAAGGACTTCCCACATTCACTACACCTATATGGCTTTTCTCCAGTGTGAACTCTGTGGTGTTTAGTAAGGTTAAACTTTTCACTGAAGGCCTTCCCACATTCACTACACTCATATGGCTTTTCTCCAGTGTGCACTCTGTGGTGAATAGTGAGGTGAGACTTCACACTGAAATGCTTCCCACATTCAGTACACTCACACGGCTTTTCTCCAGTGCGAACTCTGTGGTGTCTAGATAGGTGATACATTTTACTGAAGGACCTCCCACAGTCACTACACTCATACCACTTTTGTCTAATATGAACTCTGTTGTGTATAATGAGAGCAGTGCTTTCACTGAAGACCTTCCCACAATCAGTACACTCACAGGGCTTTTCTTCAGTGTGATCTCTCTTGTGTTGAAGGTGGTTGAAGATTCGTTTACACACTTTCCCACATTTATTATCCTCATAAATCATATCTCCAGAGCAGACAGCTTTCTCATATGCAACTTTCTGTTTCTGGCTGGCAGCAGTTTCACATTCAACCCACTGGTAATGTCTGTTTCCACTGAGAAATTCTTTCAAAATCTTATTGTTACTGTTTGGGTCCTCAGTGTTAAGAATGGCCTGGTGCTGGAGAAGCCCTGAGATGGCTGAGGCGTCTTTCCCTACCTCCATACTAGCTGCAGGCACCCCTGATAAGTAGAAGCAGCAACCTGTCACAAGTGAGGCATTCTCCATATCTTTTTTCCACAGTTTCCTTTCACTGCCATACCCCTGTTGCTGGTGAGCATTTCCTCTGAAATACAAGTCTCTCACACACCCATCACTTACGAACACATTCTTCTCAAAGTGTACCACTTGTAACTCAGTCAGGTGCAAAATATCTTTTAACACCGAGAAGCACGGGTTACACAGATGGGTTCTCTTGGTGGCTGGAACTGTATTGGAAGCATGACATGAGAATCTTCTACAGATACACTGTGCACACAATATGCCTCCACATCATCCATTTTATGCCAAGGACCTGAAAACAGATGAGTAGAATATAAATATTGACTCTGGTGACAGGGAGAAGTCCCATTATAAAACTGTGTTGCACATACTACATTGGTTTCATGCAATTGTCTGAAAATAAAAAACCTGTAGGATGGCTGAATAAGAGCCCTCTGTGAAGTTGTTGACCACTGAATATTACAAAACAGGGGTGATTTCAACAGAAATAGAACAAAAACATGGCAAGCACCACATGGAAGAGAAATGGACTGTCCAGCACATTGTGCTGCTAACAGCATTCAGTACATCTTTCTTGGTGACATGGGCAAACTGTGCAGAAGTTTGGTTACATCACATTCCAAGTAAAATTCAATAAACATGGAGCTGGTGTTTGAGGGGTGTATATGTTCCTCATAACACTTGCATAGGTCCATGGTGTAGAATAGTTCCGAAAGAGATGTGCAGAAGAATATATCATATACAAAGGACAGAAAGGAGAATATGGAGAAAGCTAGAAATCACTGATGAAATGACAAGTCAGCAAAGTGTCAAGTGTGAAAAAGGAAAGGTATAAATGAGGTGTGGCCATTAGAACCTACTCCAAAGACAGTTGGATAGGAGCTGGTTCCTGGTACAATATGAACACCATCCTTACGTTACGCCTATCCCATCCTCGGTGACCATCCTATACGTTCAACCTGAAGAAAACCGGGGTTATTCCTGTACTTCCTTCTCCAGAAATTCAAAAAAACTAAATATTCTGAGTATCAATAAGGACAACAGAGGGGAGCAGCCATCACTTTCCCATAGAATTTGGCTTGCAATAGTATTCAGGGAACGTAATATTACAAAAATTTAAGAAGGGTTTGAGAAGTACAGCCCGTGGTTCAAGTATGTAAAGAAGATACCTGGACCAGGCATTCACCAAGGTCCTTACCTACAGGAAAGGTCTAGAAGTGGAGGCCATGGATCTGGATATAGTCACCCTCCCTGGGAGAGGAAGAGCAGGAGGGACCCATTAAGCTGTCTATAAGACTGCTGACACCCAGACACATCCTGGAGTTTCTGAGGCAACTGGTGTTAGGGAGGTTGATGGAATCTGTTTCTCAGGACTGTTTACAGAGATCAGTTCTGGCAGGAACACCCCATTTAACAAAACAGTGGGGAAAATTAGAAGATCCCATGGTCTGGCTTTGAGAGAGACAGTGTGTGTGTAATGCCTATAGAATAAATAAAGAGGGGGCATCCCTTCAGGACACTGAGAGAATGTGAATGTCTTACCTGCAGATGGTACAAGAGCAAACACTCCCAGCATCACTTTGCAGTACAGATGTCTCTGAGCCTCATCAAGGATCTCCCACTCCTCCTGAGAGAAGTCAATGGCCACGTCTTCAAAGTTCATATCCTGTCATAATGGAGACAGTACATTCCATAAGATTCTCTCTTGAGATTCAAGTTTGTCATATTTCCCACATCCATCTGCCCCCTCTACTCTCCACATCAGAGAACATAACAGGCCTTGGTCCCATCCAAGTCAATCTCTCCTTATATTCCTACTGATGCTGTGTATTTCAATACAATAAAGACAGATGAGCAGATAGAACATACCTGTGCTAAAGGCCTTAAATGTGAGTCACACTGCCCCTTTCAAAACAGTGGGTGCCAGGTGCATAGGGTAGGAAGAGATGTTGTATATAATGGGAATATGATGGATTTGAAGCTAATCTAGTCACACAATACCCATTTGTCCTCCAAATTGTCCCTCCATGACACTAAAATGGTAAAGCATATTACACTGCTGACTCCAACTCAATTTGTTGAGGCTACGACTTTGTATTACCTGCTGCCCATAGTTTTTTGATCCACACGTCTCACACAGCTTCATTCTAAAGGCAAAACTTCACTGATAACACAAATAAGCCATCAGAAGGACAGGATGTTTTCTAATCAGCTTATTTCCCAAAATTCTAGTTCACCACTTCTGTAACACATTTATCTCACCTTCTCTCTTCTCCTTTCCCCTTGCTGGTGGAGATTTTCAAATACAGGTGACATTGATGTATGCTATCTCCCTGCTATTGTTCATGGGGTCAGCCTTCAACAAGAAATGGCAGTTGGGCACATATGTGGCATCTAAGCTTTGGACATAGCATGCAGCACCACAGACACCCATCTTATTAGAAATCATCCTAAAATTGCTCATATCATATCATAAAGACACCATCAGCAATGGAATCCCCTTTCATTCATCCTATGTCAATGTTAGTGCCTGGCCACTTTATTTTTAGTCCCAGGGACCACACTGTTGTCATCATGCCCTGTGGGTGACTGTGCAGCTCAGCCCAGTTTCCCCACCTGCTACACTGACATAGACGGCACCTCCCATACTGTTCTCTGTGTTGTTTATTGAATGCTCTGCCCTCAAGACAACCATGGCTGCTGGTCGTCAAGGGTCCCTGGGCTTGGCTGGTATTCACATGTGTGTGAACTGACTAGGTGACAAAAACATATATTGATGATGAGAGAGGGGGGGGAGAGAGAGAGAGAGAAAGAGAGAGAGAGAGAGAGAGAGAGAGAGGGAGAGAGAGAAGGGGGGGATTTTGTTCCATTAATTTTATTCTTTGATTAACTCTTGTAGTTAATCTGACCAGGGCTGTAAGTTGCAACCTTCCATTATTGAAATTATTCGCCCACCTACTTAGGGTGTTTAGCCTCGTTCAGACATATGTGACATTTTAAGTACAACAATCCAATAATATACCTGAGAATAAATAAATACACAAACCATCATGATGACAGATAGTGGTAGGAAGCTAGAATAGGATTCATGGGATTTCATACATGTCTTTTTTACAAAAAAATATTTAAAGAAAGCTACTTCAATGTCAGACTGAATTATTGCATCAATTATTTTATAAGCCAAGAATGAAGCACTGATAAGAGCAGGAGGAACTTGGTATCAGCGATGCAGGCATGGATGAAAAACCAAAAGGATATGTTTCTGTTTTTAAATGTTCATTTAAAGTCAATTCTACTTCAATCAACCTTTAATAAAGGTTTAATCTGGATGCTTCCCAATAATTTTAATGTTTTATTATGAAAAACTTTTCACATAATTGGTGCTACTATATCAGCATACTGGAAATAAAGTATAATGGGGTACTACTGAAATATCTTATCATGCCCAGGTTCAGATACATCTTTTTGGTTGTTTTAACCTCACAACGATGTCAGTATTTACACCAGATTTTAATAAAGATTACAAACCTAGACTTCACTTGAATTTTGAATGTTTAGACTTAAATAAGAATGTTGTTGATTTTTA
Organism: Murina feae; assembly: GCA_004026665.1. Classification (NCBI taxonomy): domain Eukaryota; kingdom Metazoa; phylum Chordata; class Mammalia; order Chiroptera; family Vespertilionidae; genus Murina; species Murina feae. The sequence goes on along the minus strand of PVJC01038884.1, from coordinate 5,334 downwards.
CCAATGCAGATTAACCCTGTGAGTACATGATATAAGTGGTTTAAATAATACGTAGTAAAAAATACGGAGGAAAATTTTCCATTCCAATTTTCAAAAGCTATTATTCCATATACGTAGCAAAAAACTCACTTGAGTCACTGAAGCCTGTGTGAACTTCAAATATTTCTTAAATTGTGCACTGTCTTCCTAGTGATTAACATAATAAATTCATTATACACACAGAGACACACACACACATATACCAGAGGCCTGGTGCATGAAATCTACCACGAGCGAAAGGGTAGTCCCTTGGCTTGGACTGTGCCCATTCACAGTCTTGGAGCCCTTGGGAGATATCTGACTGATGACTCTGGCCCACTCCTCATGGGGATACAGAGGTGGGAGCAGCTTCTGCCACCTCCACTGAACTTGCCAGCTATGAACCTAGATTCTGGCTAAGCAAAGCTCTCCTGTGGCAGCACACTGACCACCAGGGGGCAGCTCCTATACAGAGCGTCCGCCAGGGTTCCTCAAACTTTTTGTTTCCCCCGCTGCAAAAACATGAGGGTCTTTATTATTCGAGTTAACTCGGACTTCCCACACTCGCCAGCCAAGGCAGTGGCGTGACGGGGGAGGAAGTGCGAGTTCCAGGGAAACAACAGATTTACAGGGCTGGAAGTAGTGGATGGAGTAACATGTGTGGCACCTGTTGATTCGTCGAGGGAAGGTCCTGGGCAGGGCATTTCCTCTGCATCCCTATTGGCTGGTCTGCAGTCTTGCACCGCCCTAACATTCCCCCCTTGGTTTTATGTACATGAGTCAAATCATTGACTCGTCTGGGTATTCCTTTCCCCCAAGGTCCTGAGGGGAGCATTCTGTTCATTCATTTTTCCCCCAAAGCCCCTTTGTGCATTTGGTCATAACATGTTGATCCTTGCTGTGTGGGGCAGGGTTCCCTTCTCTGTGCCCCGCATACGAGGAAGGGAGCCTGAGGTGCCCTTTGTAGCAGGGTCCCCCCACACTCCTGCCAGGTACTTCCTGTCGAGTAGATGTCCTCTGGCCTTGACAGGTCTGAGTTCGCAACAGAATCCTGGCCTTGCCTTCCAAAAGACCAGCCCCCGACCCGGGGCTCTCCCCGGGCACCAAAAGGCACTTCTATGTGGCCCTGGAGGTCAGCCAGGGAGTGGGCCCGGGCATGGGTGCTGGGGCAACTCTGCAGGTGCAGGCAACCGCCTTCATGAGGATGCTGGCAAAGGCACCATCGTGGGAGCAAGAGAGGACGCCTCGGGCTCTGCGCCTCCAACCCCGTCCTTGAGGCCACATCCGACTACTCTCTGGAATCTCACAGAAGCATCAGAAACACCTCCTCCAAGGTGGCATCTGCGACCCCGCAACCTGCCAGGCACAGGTGGCGCTGGTACTGCTCCAGCGCCTGGAGGAGCCCCTTTAAGCCGGCTCAGTTGTCCCTGGAGAGGAAATGCCTGTGGGACACAGGTCTTCATCAGGGCCGCAGTGCAAGTCGCATCCTGAAGGCTGTCCAACTCCAGCAGGCTGAGAATCCGGCCCTGCTGCAGGACACCCACGTGGTCGCCTCCACCTCGTCCAGCTGGTGGGTTGTCTGCTTACTGGATGAAGATATCCCAGATGAAGCAGGGATCCACTCCACTAGTGGGCTCGTCCAGCACCACGGTACAGCCTCCTCCGCAGGCCTCTGGATAGGGCACAGTCTGGCTGGTGTTGATGCTGCATCAGCAACCTGCTGCCGGGCACCCAGGTCTGCTGCGATGACTCAATGGATGTGAAGAGCAGTTCCGGGACAGTGAGCCTGTCCAACACGACATCCCTGCTGAGGAGTTATTCTCAGCTCCTTTCTGACCGCAGCCAAGTCTGTCTGCAGGTTCCTGCCATCCAGGAGGGCGGCCCCGGAGGTGGGCACATGCAGCCCTTTCTGGGCTGCCCTCACTCGGGAGCGGTGGCACCCAGTCCTGCATCACGTTCTTGTCGGCCACTTGCACGATCACCGCGGTGCTGTCCTGCAGCTCGGGGAGGCCTTTGTCCCTGGCGTGGACCTTGAACTCGTACCTGTCCGTCTGCTCGCAGTCCAGCATCATGTAGTCGATAGCAAACACCCCCGTCACCGAGGGCTCCAGCGAGTAGGTGACCTCCGTGTTCTTGCCGTTGTTGGCGTCAGTGGCCAGCACTGTGGCCATGCTGGAGACCTCCACCACCGTCTGGCCGGTTCTGGTCATCCTCCGTGTCCCTGGCCGGCTTCAGCTGGGAGGGCATGTGCCCCACCACCATGCAGATAACCACGCCGTTCTCCCCCTGGTTCTTGGGGGGGGGGGAGGGGGCTGCTCATGGTCGCGGGCCATGACAGTGAAGTGCAGCTGGCTCATTTCCTTGTGGTCAGGACGCTGAGCCAGCCGACGCCTCGTCCAGGTGCAGCAGCTGCCACACTGACTTGGTGGTGGCGCCGCCTGTTGACCCCCACGTCCAGGTCAGGATGGGGGTGTCCGGGACGCTGTTCTCCACCAGGTTAGCCTTGTACACGCTCTTCTCGAAGCAGGGACTGTTGTCGGGTCGCCGCCATCGCGCACCCACAGGGTCAGCTTCTACGAGTCAAGCTGCTCGTGGTCCAGCACTCCCTTTACAATGAGCTGCGACTGCTTCTCGCCATCTGGGGTGTCCGCCGTCTGTAGCTGGAACACGCTGCTGCCTCCGCTGCCTCAGTCCAGGCACCACCGCAGTTCGCACCATTCCCGCTGTCCCCGGGGTAGGGGGCGCTGTCTGCAGCCCTGCTGTGCCGATCCTTGCCACCGCTGCCACTGCCGCCCCTGGGCTTCTGGACTTCCCTCTGGGTAGGCTGCAAGGCCTGCAAGAACTTGAGTAGGATTAGTTCCTTTAATCTGTAGAGGCCCCACTGGTTTCCAGGGCAGTCTTCCAGGCTACTTCAGTGTTTGGGAGGGTGAGGATCTGTGCCCCACCTCTGTTGACCCCCAAGTTCTCTCATGTGTTCGATATCCAGCACTCTAACTGGATACAACAGGGGCAAGTCTCTCTGGCGTCCTGTCTGATGACTAGCGAGGTGCAATCTACAAGTTTATGCCCCTGTGCATTTCATTCCTCCCTAAGGAATCTTCCTGAATATGCAGTCTCTGGTCCTCCCAACTCAAAGGGATCTCAGCCAGTCCCTCAGTTCTGGTCTACTCTCAGAAATTTCCAAATTTATTGCCAGGCACTAGGGCTGGGAATGGCACATACTGCTTGCTTTCTTTGTCCCTAGCCTTTATTTCCCTTGACTATCAGATTTTAACAGACTTTGCTCCAGGCTTTACCTTAATTAGCACTGGGGCATGGTTCTTAGCCAGACCCCAAGGACAGCGAGAATTCTTTATTTACAAAAGTGCATTTTCTAAAATAGGATTAAGCAGCATTTCAAATCACCTACAATCAATTACCATGAGACACTGTTGTACAAAATTTCTGCTCAGTTTCCCTATTCTACTTGTCCCAAATTACTGACCTATCATTTATTTAACTTTTAACATATTTCTTTATAAACCAAAGCCACATTTTTTCATACTTTTCAGTCAGTTAGAACTCTTAGGCTTAATTGTTCCCACAGTCGAGGTTTATCCCACCCCTGACTTGGGCATGGTCACACGGCCTTGCAAGACAGTATACAACCGCCTCTCAATAGACACAAAAATCTGATGGTATTCTTCTTTGCCCAGTTGGGCATCTGTCCTTTTGACAACTGAATTCAAATCTGTAAGAAAATCAAGATTACTATACTTACACTGTGGCCGCTTCTGACAGCTAAATCCCCTGCTACTACACATGACACATGGCAAGGCTATACAAAATCTTAGGGAGGTGACTAAAGTCTATTCATGACCTTCCTACACAAGGCAAAATTGCCCTTGTCTCTCTTAGAGCCATGTCCAATGAAGGCACAGGTATCATCTAAGTTTTTCTGCAAGCCATTGTCAGGGCTGTATATTGTGGCCAGTTCTTCTTTCTAGCCACAAACACAGTTTGTCCAATTTTCTTAAAAACTATTCTGGCACAGGACTAGATTGGCTGTGATCAATTAGTTGTAAGACACCACTGCACTCAGACCAGCCAAATTTAGTAATTTCTCATTTACTAGCTTAGCTTCTTATTTTTAGCCTTAATTCCTATTGTTTTTACTTTTATTCTTTGTCATATGTCCAGTAACTTGTATAAAATTTTTCACTCTCAGAAACCTTAATTTTTTTTATGATAACCAAAAGTAAACACCCAGCATTTCTTCAATTAGCAACACATTCACACCCAAACAGAAATTTACTAGCTAAACAATATTAAGCAAGCAACAAAGATGCATATTTAAACAATGAAGACAGATAACATTCCCCATTAAAACCTTGGTGCATAGATTTATCAACACACTTTAAGTACATTCTTACTTTCAAGAAAATATACATTCAACAAAGTACAATAAACCTTATGTAATAAGAACTAAGAGCAAGCAAATTAAAAATATCCCATTCTGCTTCAGTAAGCAACATTTCTTTTTGTGATTGTCTAACTAAGAGGGAGGGGAAGCACCACCGTTTCAAGATGGCAGTCCCCATGAGAACCACGTGCGTTGCCCCGCCTTTCCAAGATGGCATCCCCCATGAGAACCATGTGCATTGCCCCGCCTTTCCAAGATGGCAGCTCCCATGAGAACCACATGTAATTCCGCCTGCAGAGCAGCTGCTCAACCCCTTTTCAGATAAAAGATAACTTGCTTATATTACATGACTTAATGAGACAAGACTTAGACAATATACATTCAAACAGAATATTTTAAACTTTTATACCGTAAATGTAGATCAAGACTTTTATCTTTCGTGAAACAGTTTTTTGCTGGAAGCCTGAGAAATTTAAAATGCAAATTAACCACATTCCTGCCTGAGCATCCCTCAGGCCAATTTCCGGCAATTTACCAGCCCTTTTGTTGGTAAAGCTCACCAGATTTTACACAGGGAACCTGACCCAAGGCAGTAGGGTTTGAGCAATTCCTAAACTTAAGCTGTTACTATGTGCAGGGAGGGACCGGGTTGAAAAGAACTAATCAAACAAACAGAGAAACACTTTTACAGGGTTGAAAAGAACTAACCAAACAAACAGAAAAAGACTTTTATACCAGCAAGTACTACATTTACACAAAAACAGCGGAGTTTACCTGTGGGGAGAAAAGCAGCTGCTGGCACCCTGCCACAGCAAACAGACCAGTTAACTCTCTCAGTAGAGCTGAGCAGATAAACGAAACAGTACCCAACTCCTCAGAACAGAATAAAACACAGAAACACAGAAACAGACAAA